>JALPQI010013191.1:0-29054 GCA_025490895.1 Thaumatotibia leucotreta
ATGGCATTCTTTACCAGTCAACCCTTGGGCCAAACAGAGGCATATTAGTTGGTGTTGTAACTACTAGAGCCCGGAATTTTCAGTGCGGTTTTTCAAACATCATACGGAGAGAACACCAAAGTAAGTCGATATATCGAGAGTTTTTATGTTGGAAATAATCTCAAACTTTTAACCAATGACTTTTTCTGACCAATGACCGTATCATACGAGAAAATTCTCTGATTTTGAATCTGAATTTTGACGGTGATGCTATTTCACATTGATGCTAGTCGGAATCCCTTCAGCGTAATACGTATCATCTGAACTCATACAGAATTCGTATTTTTTTTTTTCTCGTTACTGATTATATATCTGCACTACATCATAATGTTATCATTCATCAAACACAGTAGAGTATGGTCATGGAACCTTCATTAAGAAAATTATGAAATCTTACGATATTTGTTTACGACGCGCTGCGATAAAAATCCTCTTTCTTCCATCTTGGACAAACATTTTGCAGTCAATACCTACCTACGATTAACAAGTATCCACAAAATTGGTTATGTAATGATGAATGTTACCGAATAAAAAAAATTACAATAATTTTACAGACACGTATTAATATTCACTGATTAACGAGAACTTATTAAAATGTCTTGAATGTACCTTCTAACTTTCAAATACACTTTCATAACAATAATATAGGTACCTGTTAATTTCCACTTTTTCATACTTGTTAGCCAACTTTGACGAACATTGACATAGTTACAAAGTAAGAAACATATTTTAATACTCATTTCATATTCATCTAATTGGCTACGTAGGTACATAATAAAATTCAAAGTTGATAAAAACGACCCGAAATTTATGAATTGAGTATAACAAGAATAAATCTTCAGATACATTAAGATAACAATTTATGTTTAGTTATGTTCCCATCTCTCGTTAGGGGTTTGTAGGTATTAAGGTGCGTTTAAACCAAAAGAACTTCGCTGTTCTAGCGCCCGTTCTACGAAATCAACCAATCACGTTTTGTTTTCCGATCGAATTTCGTAGAGTGGGAGGTTAGAACAGCGAATGCTCTTTTAGTTTAACCGCACCTTTAGACAAGTGCGAATTTTAGTCGCGCCTTAGTGCTTTGCTTTGGTTTTCATTTTACAACTATGCGATATTCATCATCTTCACCCAAATCACGTCCACTGCTGGACATAGGGGCCCCCTAGACCCTGCCACATGTTCGTTCGTGAGCTGCCCGCATCCTTTGGATACCTGCAACCTTCACGAGGTCGCCACTCCATGCAATATTATTATGATTTACGAGTATTCTCGGTCAATGAATATGGTGAATCTGGTAGATCATAGAAAATATCGCAGACACATTTTTTCAAAATATTTATAGTAGAATCTCCATGGTTCTGGTATTTTCTATGAAAAAAACCACCTGACCCATATTCATTGACTGTGAGTGTAATTATGCCAAATCATTGTTAAACTGGTTCAATCCAGTAATACTTAGCTTCAATTTAAGAAATTTATATTTTATATTATGATCAATTGATCATCAGCAAAACCACTAATTGATGTTTAATACGTTCATGTTAATTTGTAATAAAATAAATAGGTACTTCAGTATTTTGTCTGAATTTTCTTCAAGTCACTTGCAATTACTCCGAGACTGAAGTAGGCATCGATTCTGGCCAGTCCCAGAATTTCTACCGACTCAGCAGCAACGTCAACTCAAACAGTTTTATGTGCAGGCCTGCGTTAGTAAAGAAAATTGGAAAATCTGTTACCGTGCATGTATCGCTCAGACACAATGAATATATTAAAGGATGTTTTAAAAACACACTTGGTCTATTTTACTATGCTTCTACTTTTAATTTAAAACATTTTAGATTAAAATATATCACACGTCCCCTATATTAAAAAATAAACCTATGCATTTAAAACATTTATATTTTATTATGTAAATGTTTTAAATTAAAAATACCAAAAATAAAATTATGAATAATAAAGTATTTGGAGTATGAGGTCTCTGAATTGAACCTTATTTAGATAATCTCAAGAGACAGGGAGCCTTTAAGTGGACGCCATTAAAATAAAGGAAGGATAAGTACCTATTTATGCCCTGCACGGGATTAATACGAGGAAGTCATTTAAGATGAACTTAAAATTTTATTAAATGGGCAAAAAACAGCTAATTAAGATAGAAAACATTACATTAATGTGTATCTTTTGATGGTTACGCGCCTTAATTTTGAGGAACACAAAGAACAAGAGTTTATCTTTAATAGTGTATATTTTAAAATTATTTTTTTTTTTTTTTTTAATATCTGCGGAATGGCAATCGCAGTAATATGTCCACTACGATGACGCTGCTGCCCATCATCAATCTTTTATCATAGAATAGTCACTTAAAATCCCTTAGTCGACTCTTACGATACCCGCGGGAATAGTTGGGGGTGAAGACAAATATATTCTTACTGCCGTCACCACACGACACACTGTCGTCACCACACTGCGCATGTAATATACAGCATAAATATATAGTACGCATATTTAAAATAATTAACCATCTACCAACAACCAATAGAGTAAAAAGTAGACCTTGCTAGAGAGCGCTTAGTTATCGATTCAAATAACGAAATACCAACTCTAGCTGGAATGCCGTAAACTTCGAACACTTCGAAGTAAAACCACTAAAATTACTTACCTAAATACTTACAAACTGAAATGTGACAAACGCCTCGAATACCAGTGACTGTAATTTGTTTCATGGACCGTAGCTGAAAGAGTAAGAAAATAAAATTGTACTAAAAGATAAATATGGTAAATTAAAATGCACTTGTCTTGTGAATCTATTTTCTGAGACACGTCCGTTATGTAAAAAGCACTTTAAGGAACACATTTTTTGTGTTAGACGTACCTACCTACATGTTTACCTGACATGATTTTTGTATTATTAATCGGATCTAGTTATAAATAATAAATATCTTGGGACATCTTACAATAATCAACTTGTCGAACAATAAGCTCAATTAAGGCTTGTGATATGGGTACCAAGCGACTATAGGTACCTACTCTATAACGATACTGTTTAAAAATAATTAATGGTAATGCAATTTAACTTGTGACGCAGCATATTACATTTACATTGGTATAATTATCATAAGTGGTTAGTAAAGCTTATGAATATAAGTGTCTCCTCTAATCCTCTCTAATCTTTCCTACAGTCGCCAAGTTCCCTCCATTAGCATTAAGGTTCGCTTGGCACGCGACTTGCTCCAACTTGTTGCAACTTCCTCCTTCCTCGCCAATACTCAACAATTCTCAACTTCATCCAATAAAACTGGTATCGTTTTCACAAGAGTATTAATACTTATCCCATTTGTAAGTGGCGTTTTGAATAGCAACGGAAGTTACAAGGTAATCGATGCAATAAAAACAGTGGCGCTTCGGAACGAGCGATATCAATCAGGAGGAAATTGATGGGCATAGTAGCGCGAACAGACGCGATGTAGAAGGAAACTTATTTGTTAATACTAATGTTATCATTTGTATATTCAAAGAAAAATCCTAAAGGAACGTACCTGTAACGATTGAAATGTTTATATCCTACCTCTTCCTAAAAATATATATAATGTATATGAGAACGATTTTTGTTTGAAAACAGCGGTAATCGTACTCGGTTGCACTTCATTATTTACTCTTATATAATTGCTAGCTGAATACTATTTTCTCCAACTTTCACAGATGCCCAAATGAAATTCAATAAAGTTTTGTAGGAAAACGCTTTTAAAGCAAGCGCATAGGTAGTACCTATATACATTGCACCTACGAATAGCTTATTTTTTAAGTAGGTAAGTCTAAGTACCCAGACTCTCGTATCAGAATAATCTTAATTAAATAACTACATGAACTTTTTAGTAGTAATTTTTGTCTACAATTCCACCATTAGCACCAAAACTCGGGAGTTGCCATTAATCCCTAATAACGATTGTTTTGAAGCCTTTAAAGCCATCTGTGGCGTGGGCGACAATTCCCCTCTTCTTCAGAACTTGAAGGATACTAATGTGCTTCCAATTGCATGACGAAACCCGGCGTGCCGGGTGCCCAGTCAGCCGCTTTCTTGTTACTACATGTGTTGTATGTTTAATAGTACGGCGATAGAAAATAAATGTCATGATAAAATAAATAATTATCTTGAACAATCTTACACAAATCGACCGAGTCACATAGTTATTTCAATTAAGTCCTGTGTTGTGGGTACTAAGCGACGAAATACCGCGTGTTAATGTAATAACGGGCGATCAATTAAACCAGGCATGGAATTCGTCAGTGTAATTGTAATCATGGATTACGAGGTTTTTTTTTAAGTTACACTTCATTACGACCCCACAGATAGTTTTTTAATATTTCCGGAGTAGCAATGTAGGTACGAACATTAAATTTGTTATTATTGATATGGCAGTTGTGTCATCTGCTTCTGAAATAAGCTTCGCTCGTTGACGCGTTTAACTTGAGTAGGTATGTTGCTCTATATTGCGCGCCGAATTATTTTGTATGGATATTTTTTTGCTCTAATTTTAAGTAAAGGTTATATATAGTAATATGTCCTAAACTAACACCCGTTAAAAACTTTGCCCGTATTAGACTTACACCCTGTATAATTATGTATATATTTATATATATAATAATAGATACATGCATCTAGAACTTAAATACATAGAAAACAACCATGAACAAGAAACATTTACTTGTGACTAACGCACAAACAAATACCCTCGCTGCCTATCTAGCAGTAACCCTAAATAAGACCAGGTAATACGCATGGGTCGTCGCTGAACGTCGATAATCGCAAATTTCGATTGACTTTCTTACACCAATTAACCCGTAATTAGAGTGATTGACTGGTTATCACGAAATTCGTAATAACAGGACACTTTTAAAAATCTCGGGCATTTGGCATTTTCCCCCCGCGCTTTACTTTGTACACAATAATTCCGGTGAATGCTTAAATTCATTTAGGTGTTTCCGGACGTTTTTCCTATGAAAATTGTCAGAGATTTTCCAGGAACCACCGGAACGGAATTTAGCCCTACCTACACTGCAAGTCACAGACACTAGCACTCCGGGTGTCATAAACGTGTTACGAACTCTATTATTTTTTTTTATTTCAAGTGGGCCTACTCATGGCCACAGATACCTAAGCCAAGGGAAAAGATGCGGCCTACAATGGAGTGAGTTTGCCCAGAAGGTGCTTATTCACCCTTGACTTGAAGGTTGACGGGTTATATGATCTCGGAATCATAGACTCCGGCAGGGAATTCCAGTCCTTGGCAGTGCGCATAAGGAAAGAAGACGCGAACGCGAAGCGCTTCGTGTGAATAAATTTAATATCTACCAAGGATGGAACCCGGCCGTGCATCTAGAATTTCGTCTCATGAATTCGTAAATTCACTGTAGCTATTGATGGTGTATACCTACCACCAAAATCTAAAATACTGGCAATTGATAAAAAACAACATTCACCTACAAATTAATCAGTAGTAGTACAGATGTTGACCTGGGCTCCGACCCTCCAATAAATACTAACAAGATAACATTTTTCTGCGTCCTATACTCTCGTAAACCTAATATCTAATAACGGATGTTAAGGAAACCTATTCGAACTAGTATACAGTTTTATTGATTTGATACGACCTTTACAACTTGTAGTGATAGCTCACGATACTCTGGTTCGCTCTATAACCCGTCCTATCCGAGCTTCAGGACCAATGAGAATACGGGGACAGATAAACGATTCCTTGATTGGATGACCGAGGCTTAAGCCTCAACTTAATTTATATCTTGTAATTAAAAGTGCCTTCGACTTATTTTTGTACTTAACAGAGTACGTACAGTAAATTTTTGACAAATATCAGCGAGAATCTTCTTGATCAGATCAGATGAAGATGATAAGATTTTTATGATATCCTACCAATATAAAGCCTATTCATCCTTAGTTGTCTTGTTTAGTAAACAATTTTCTAATTTCTAAAATCATTTTTTTGCTCTAAAACTACCAATCATGGTTGCTTATATTGGTATAACTACCTCAGTCCGTATTTTAGTCATAGGTATTTTTTTCCGATATGAGAGCATTACTTTTAATCAAGGGTATGTCAGTTTACGGCAGAAAATGCACGCTGATAATTTAGGCAGTAGTTCATTAGATAAGAAAACTAAGAATAAATGGGTCTTAATATGTATATTGGTAAATAAATAAAGATTCTTCTTTTTCTCTGGAGCTAACCACTTTATAAAAAATAATTTTATGGCTCAACCAAAAATAGCTATAGGAAGAAAAATCATCAAAGAGTTCGGCTCCCAGATTTTATTATTCTGGGAAGTCAAGTGGAACCCGTTTTAAATAGAAAATAATCAATAATCGACCCCACCTCGTTTAATACTCGCAATGTTTCGTTCATACGCATTATAAGTATCATTTATCCCTTTCTGTCTTATATAAATACTTATAAGATAAAAAACAACAAACGATACTTATCTGCTTGCTGCTAGGGGATATGTTATTGAATTAGGGGTATGTAGGTACTTATGAATTCGTCAACTTTGGTACAGGACAATCTGTTAAAATTAATCTTAAAAAAGTGTGTAGGTAAATCAATATAATGTAAACATATCATTTATCCCTTTCTGTCTTATACAGGGTGGAAAGGGACGACGTTCCATCCCGCTTCCGACCGAGTCTACCAACCATTACGATGAACTTTCAGTATGGGACCAATATCGAAAGCGTACATGGAAAATTGACTTTTCCATACTATTGAACTCTAACTAATCACTCACTTTGTATGAGGGGTTAATTTTTTTTTTTAATATTTCGATGTTGGTCCCATACTGAAAGTTCATCGTAATGGTTGGTAGACTCGGTCGGTAGCGGGATGGAACATCGTCCCTTTCCACCCTGTATAAATACTTATAAGATAAAAAGCAACAAACGATACTTATCTGCTTGCTGCTAGGGGATGTTATTGAATTAGGGGTATGTAGGTACTTATGAATTCGTCAACTTTGGTACAGGACAATCTGTTAAAATTAATCTTAAAAAAGTGCGTAAATCAATATAATGTAAACACGACACAGGTAAATATGGCATCTGATGAAGTTTCATGATTACGCTGGGGCCCTATAAAGATACTAACATATCCTGTTTGCCGCTCAAAAGCTTGTCGCGTCGTGTTATCAGCGTTGAGGTCGTAACATAATTCAATTTCGTAGCTACGCAACTAATCGTGATCATCATTTTTCTTGTGATTGTAAACAAAGTTCTCCGAAAATGAAGTTTTTTATTTAGACTTTTAAGAGACGCCGAAAAATAATTTTATTTCGGATTTTATCTGCTTATTTTTGATAGGACAATAATTCACTATGCATTTACTGAATTAACTACTGAGAAGAGTAAAATTTAATAAAACATGCGTCACTTATATTCATAACAATATTGAACTTTTACATTTACCAGTGCCTACGTAGGTATATAATTGTATCTAATCATTAGGAGGAAATTATGTCGAGTCCTGGCATCGTCAATCCCTTAAGGCCCGGCCACGACATTGGTCTAAGGCGACCAGCGGCGAGCGAATCCATGAGTTGGAGCGGGATGCCGATATGGGTACGAGAGGGAACACCATACGTTTTCCGCTAAGCCGGTCGCCTTAGACCGATGTCGTGGCCAGGGCATAAGGGCTAAAGACTATTATCTTCAATCAGTACATTCACAGACTAAATGGTTTTTTTACAATAAAATCTATTATTGCCACGCTCCCGGTGTTTTTTGCTTTGTTTGACGATATTATCAGAAGCCTACAAAAATAGCCAAATATTAAAAGCGTTTTCAGATACCTACTCTTAAAACAAATATTTCGTATTTTGTCAAAAAAGGGAAAACATACCGATATGGGCAATTAATACCTTTCTAAAATCGCTTATGAAATATATTTTGTTACATATTGTTTTATTTTTCAAATACCTATACCATTCTTCAGTTGAAAGTAAAATAGTAGATTTACGTGCCAAGGCCGTTTAAGTGGGAAACGTCTCGGTACTCGTAATTGTAGGCCGAGGCGAAGCCGAGGCTGACAAACATGTGAACCGAGGCTTTCCCATTTAACGGCCAAGGTGTGTATACAATCTTTCTGCTCAACGGAGCCGGCAAGCGGCCACTTAGTTTAGCGCAGCGGCTAGCAATGCGTTGTTTGCCGGCTGGAAGGCAGAAAAAAAGGTAAACAAATATGACAGACTTTCCACAGCATTTGACGCCTTTGTCAACCAACATGACTGTCGTGGTGTTCTACAAATATATTTTTACGTCTAATACTAATAAATATCAAAAAATTTAACAAAAAAATGTATGTTAACTTTAGGTTTAAGGTTTTTAGTTGGTGATAAATGACAAAACCAAGATTGTTTTCTTAAAGTGTGTGATTGGATTACTGAAGTATTGGGATTCTGTAATTTTGGAAATCTGTATGTATACGTGAAATTCTGACATACGGACATGACATACGGAGCCGAAATGTGGTTAATATACCTAATATCAAATCAAGCCGCCAATTTGGATTTTCAAATCTCCACTTCTACTATTTTATAGCCTGGTTTGACTACGGCTTCAAATACTCTAAACCCAATGAAAAGAGCTTTTCAAATCAAAGGATCTTGAATATCACTTACCTACCAAAATTGGAAGTTGACTCAACCCACGTTAAAACGGACTTAGCACTGCAGGCTTAGCACATGATTGGTGCGACAGTATGTCGCCGCGAGATAGATCTCCCGTCCTTTACTAGCTATGTTAACAAAAGAGGGACGGATATACTATCTCGCGGCGAGATAATGTCGCGCCAATCATGTGCTGAGCATACTGGACAACATAAGCTGGCTACTTTGAAATTTGAACACCTGTGAACGTTATTGCTTTCCCGTTTCGGTACCTGCTATCAAAGGGGATTACTTTATACTTAGCATTATAAAGGCCAGGCCACACTGGATGGGTGAGCAGCACGTGTGCGTGCGCGTATTTGTGACAGCTAATGTCAATGTCATATTACACCATCTTGTATGCAGTGTGTATATGAAATATAGCCGCATATTGTAACCAGACGTAGATTTAAGTATTATAGTCTAACTTTTATGACAATTATTAATTTAGCTTTAACTACCATGGCGTAATTATTTTTTTTTTTTTTGATCAGCAATGTACGGCGTACACTTATCACTAGTGACAGTTGTGACATTACGATGTTTATTGTCAACGAACAACAACAAAGCTTTACATTGCGTGCTGAATTATTTTATATGAAAGAAAAAAATAACGAATGCCGGCCTGCGTGCGCCGCTGCGTCGGCTCATAGCTTCTTACAACCGGAACTTTATCTCTTTAGATATATTTTATCTGTCCACCGCTAAATATAGAAAAGCCTTATTAGATTGTTTAAAATAGATTATGTTACTTATGTCATATTAAATCGAAAAATCGTAGAATGTTTAATTATAAATTACAAAATTTTTAGTTTGACTTTTGTAACTTAGCCAGAGATACATTTAAACTATTATTAGAATAGCAAAATCGTATTACTGTCCTACCCTCAATAACTGTGTTGTAATGTATTAACTCGTGGATAACGTTGTTGACTGTACATAAATCAATCCTTGTTATGTAACTCTATTTATAAAATGTATTTGTATAGTTGTTTGTTATCCCTTGAAAATAATAAAATAAAAATAAAATAAAATAAAAAAGTTTGCTTTTTTTAAATAATTTTGCGATAAATAGGTATATTAATTAGTGCCTATACTAAGACCCCCTAAAGTTTGCGGTTATATCAAATATACACGCTGTATTATCGTAATGGATAGATAATGTGGAAGTACTAGTACCCGACGCTGAACCAATACTCGTCATCATAGCTTGAGTTGCCATCGATAAGATAAATAATTATTAACTAAAGTAGAGGCATCGTAAGAAGTCGTTTTTGACAGCTCACAATAGTGTTGTGAAACGCTCGATTTTATCGTCGTAAAATTTTCAGTCAAGTGCGAAAGGGCGTTAGATATGGTAGGTACTTGCCATTAAAATAGTGTTAGGTAATCCGAATATTCGAATTAAAAAAGTGTTTGGTAATCTTACTTAGAATCATTAGCAGGCATCGAAATTTTGGTGCCGGAGACGTCATAATGACGTAAAGTCGCATTTAGGTAGGATTTTTTATAGGACGGATAGGACGTGACCTCTAAGCAAAATTCATAGCATCCACAACCTCTGTTAGCGAGAGCCTCCGTAAGTGGGATTACGTTTTACTTGAACCTGATTCATTCAGGGCGAAGGACTCAACGTATGGGTCATGATTCAACGCTTCCGCATGGCCGTGACTCGCATGCGAGTCATCAGTACATTCTAAATAAAATAAAAACTAAACATATATTGACACAATTATGTTTGTGTGATTGAATCTTACAACCACTTTCACAAATTACGTTTAGTCATAAAATGATGAGTACGATTTTTTAAATGAAAATGGGGTTACTGTTATACGAAAAATAAAATTATAGGTACGTGATTTTACAACAATTTTGACATTTTTCGGGTTGTCAAGTTCAACACAGTCTGTAAAGCCGCGTATCCACCGGGCACACGGGCTGACGAAATTGAGTTAAGTATACCGTTCAACTGCAAACCTGCTCTATCGAACGGTGTATATAAAATATTGATATCTAGAAAAAAATGTCGAATACGTTAACAAAAACTTTGCCATTTTATTAGGTTTCTACTTTTTTTATTAACGTATGTAAAGGTTTCCAAAAATCATAGACAATATTTTAACGTAAGTACGAATTTGTAAGTACAAAACATGTCTTTCCTAATGTACTCACCATATTTTTATAAACGTCACTGCTGTAAGCGCCGTCTGCATTGTATGGCTCATAAGCAATTCGGTTTCAATTTGTGAGTTACACTAAATTCCGAATTTCCACTTTTGATGATTTTCATTGATTTGTTAACGTATCTCCAAATTTTTTTGAAAATATTTAACGTAAGCACCAGCCATTTCCTGAACTATAAGTGTGGTCGCAGTTAGTAACTCAAATAGACCTCTCAAAAATAAAACAAACAAGATAAACATCATTTCAATAGGATAATTAACTAAAAAGATACATCTTACTTTATAAATGTCCATTTCGTTTTATGGCCCTCCTGAAAAGTCGTCATTTGGTGGTTACATTAATTCATATTACAACTGACGATATGTGCGTACCTACTATTATAGCAATTATTCGTACCTCCATAAAAAATGGTTTACTTATTTATTTCGATTGACGTATCGGTAAATTGCAGCAACAGTAGTAACATCACTATTCCGTACAGGCAACAATGAAGTTTGACATTTGCTCCATTATACTATCTGTGAACATTTACAGAACTTCATGTGCAAACAAACGTCAAAAACAGCTTCGTAGACAGCGTCACTATCGTAACATAATAATAACGATCGTATAGAAAAATCAAATAAATGGTTTACAATGTGCGCTACCTTATCCACGGGAACGGTCTCAGTAAGTACCTATAAATAAAAAATATCTCGCAATTTTATTTAAATTTAATTTTATTAAATAAATGTAAATAATGTATACTTAATGAATTAATTTTATACTATTTTTCTTTTATCGCAGAATATAAATCAATAAAACCTGTTTTTCAGTTATCGTTTTAATTAATTCGCAACTTGGCAAAACGTCTTTAGTACTAAACTTTTAAAAGTACATCATAGCGCCATCTAGTATGTTTTTTTGAAACTGTATACACTGAATAAAAGCTTACAGCTAGCAAAGCTTACAGCAAGACGGCGAACAAGATATTTTACAAATTCCACCACAGATGGCAGTAGTGTTCCCAAGCTTGTTAGTGTTCGCTACTTTACACAAAAAGGAATGCAAAAGATTTCACAGCCAAGGCATAGATGATGTCATATCAACAAAACAAAAGTGTTTGAAATTAATTTTGTACATCGTCATAATAACTTATAATTTTTTAGGGCATTATTCCGAGCGTTTCAACCGCCGTGACTTCGGTGGCAACATTATTACGCCGTTTGGTAGTAAAGTTGTCTAGTACCTCTAGGAATACGTCAAAAAAAATTAGATACCTACGGAAAACGCGTAATAATGTTGCCACCGAAGTCGCGGCGGTTGAAACGCTCGGAGAAATGCCCTTTAGGGTTTCGTAGCAAACTAGGAACCCTTATAGTTGTGCTATGTCCGTATTGTCCGTCTGTTTGTCCGCAGCACAGCTCACTTCAAATTAGACACTGGCTAGATATAGTGTACTGTGTATATTGGTACCGTATTTGACATCTAATTTTATTGGTTAAAGAGATGTTCTTCTCTTTTTAAATATGCAGTTGGGTCATTCTCAAATGAAAATGTTTATTTCTATTTTTTTGTCAAGCGATAACATCATGATATGAGTATGCATTTATGGTGGAGTCTGTAATCAGCTGAACCAAAAGCGGTAACAGTCATACTTCTTGATGACTTCAAATCGGTAATTCTTATGAATCTTATATATATCGGTATAATTTAATTCATACGACATCCGAATGAATAATTATGATGAGTTGAAATTAGAATATTTAAACGTAAAAAAAGTAAGCGAGATGATAGTCTGATACGAATATTAAATTAATTATGTTATTCTTAGATAAACAGGTATACCCGAGAGGTATTTAAGCTTTATCGTTGGTATGATGATGATGATGGTATCTACGTAAAATGTAGGCTGGTCTGGCTGTCGTATAAATGATACAAAATATATGTTCATTCATTATTTATTTTAATGCGTCTTTTGAAAGCTACAGAGATTAGGAAAATGAAATCGAGGATTTCAAATTAAGTAATTAGTCTGTACTTAATTTTAAGCACCTACTCGTAAAAACCGAAAGAATTCTGAAAGGTGAGAAAGTACTAAATTTAACAATAATTATATTGCGTAGTATCTTTTAAGTAGTCTGTGAGAGAATGGCCCAGTACAGCAGTACCTATCGTCAGCAATGTATGTCTCCCGGGTCAAGTCTTTATGTTAAACATTTCTTAGACTTCGGCAACGTAACGACATCGTGTCACGTCAGAGTCCCCACTGGCTACAATTACATTGTTAGTACCCAGTTACGTATTCCCAAAGACAAGACAAAATACAGAATTGTATTCTTAGAGTCTGGCTAACGAAAGCTGAGAATGAGAAATGGCGGCAAATTAATAAAATATAGAGTATGGTATCACTGGGTTGCACCCCGAAAATCAGTCTTGATACTTGTAATATATTTAAAACTTAAAATTATTTTGTTAAATTACCTGTATTTATTACAATCCAAATTAATATATTATATATATGTACATAACGTAGCTGTTCCATGCAACTTTGTCTGCATGACACAATGCAATATGATGTAGGTATTGTAGGTACCTACTACTCTAAATGATGACCCATGTTATTAAATGGATCCCATATCAAATTTTAAGCAAATCTGTTTAGTTATTTTCAAGTTATATCATAGATTCGACAAAACCAAGTTAGTTTTAACTTTTTACATACATATTATGTACCTATTTTATATGTTTTATATTTTATATGTGTCGAACCTATGATATAACTTGAAAATAACTAAACAGATTGGCTTAAAATTTGATATGTTTTTCAGCTCTTCATATCATTTTAGTCTTTGTACCATAATATGGCCGAAAAACAGAGTGATTTTCACACTTGGATATAACACTATTATAATTATGTCTATACATAGGTATAGGTAATATTAGTAACGATTTGTAAATTGTATCATCGCAGAATGGGATGGAATCATGATTAAAACTACCTATAAAATTGTTCATAACGACACAAGTGCGAAAAACGTGAAATTCTAAACGAGTGGCGATTTTTTAAAACACGACCGACAGGGAGTGTTTTAAATCGACACAAGTTACGAATTTCGTTATTGTACGTGTCTCGTACGACGTTTTTTAGTACAGATGGCCCTCCGAAGTTTTGAACCTAACTTAAAATGACCCACTTCTCACACTAGAGCCTAAAAAATGCACCATCTGTACTAAAAAAATATAATTCTGCCGGTGTGTGTATTTTTAATAAATAGGAAACCAAATATTTATATTTTTTATTCAGAATAATTAAAGTCAGACTTAAAAAACTCATACAATAATTCATATTAATGAATCATACTATTTGTGCCATAACACATAAATCACATAATAAACTCATCTAATGCAGTTTTTATGACATTGTCTCTTTCGCTGTACTTATCTTCCACATGAATGACATGGTCAGTCATTGATTTCCAATCTGAGGCACTTATACTCGCGAAGTTTTTTCATTCTTCTCCAACTCGCATAACTTTTCTACCGTATTTTTGACAGCGTTAACTCCTTCAACCTCTCCCAGACCTTCTGGTAAAAAAAACAAATGACCATTTTAAATCCTCCTAACTTAAATACAAACTTAAATCTATTATAGTCGATAGTATATTAGATAATGAGTACAAGAAAATTTATTGAATAAAGGTAAGTATCAAAATGGTACTACGTACTAACCTAGGAACACCGATATCGTGTGTAAACACTCATGTTTTTCCTTTTAAGCGATGATTTTCTCCTCTTGTTTGTCTTTATGTTTACTTATTATAGTACGCAGCAGCTTACGAATATTACTTTTCATAGTATTTTTCATCATAAACACCTTAAAACGTTGTAATTGTGGAAAGCGAGCAATGGGTGTCAAGTCGAACGAAAGACAGAACATGACGTTTGACAATTCAGCTTGTGATGCCATATGAAAAGTTCCGTAAAAAACTCATTCTCAGCTTTCGTTAGCCAGACTCTAACACATTTATAGATAAATCACACATTGATGATTTATAGAAAGGTCAGGAAACCTAAATATCAACCTCATGATGACAGCACAAGATGCGAGAAAATTTGTACAAGGTGGGCCCGAGTAGCCCGAAAGATTTTACCAATGCACTTTTGATGTCAAAAGAAGTAAAAAATATTATAAGACATAATATATGTCATTTTCAGACAAATTTTATTTTTTTAAATGTTTTTATAGATGACCAGGGTGCTTAGCCAAGTCGCCAATCGCTAGCGCTTCATCGTTAATCGCAGCTAACTGTCTTTGTCGCACTAATATGAAAGAGTGACAAAGAGGGAAAACTACGTTACTCTACTAAGCGCTAGCAATTGGCATCTTGGCTAAGCACCCAGTAATAAATTGTGGGAAAAGACTTTTTTTTAAGGGTTTGTAATTTTTTTTAGTTTATATGTTTCTAAAGCGTTTATTCAAATAACAAGGAAGGGTACCAAACTGTCTGACCCCGATTTGATTAATTTTATGTTAAAAAATAGTTTCAAATACCTGACACGCATGGCTTAGACATAGACACCCAAAAAAGATTTAATATTGATTTAAACTTTCACGATTATCACTAATATTTTAAAGGCAACCGGGTCTTAATCGTGTAAACTTACGTTTAATTACATTTACTTATGTACATTTTCTCGCCAGCCGGCGACCACGGGTGTAACGTCATGCCCGAACCGTCAGGGTATAATTAAACATTTGAGAAACTTCAAAAAAAACTTCATAGCTATTTTAGACTCCTCTATAACACACTTACATCAAAAGGTATCAAATTAAAGTTGGACAGTTGCAGTTTAGCCTCAAATGTGGGAGTTTTTGACTGAAGACGTCATACGTCCTTATCGTTTACGCGTCTGGATTCTTCGTACTTAGTTACGGACTTGCCTCAGGCGAGGTTAAGGTAATTTGATATCAAAGGTACAAACTATATTAATGGTATTACCCTAATCAATTCAAATTCATGCTAACGATCTCACCCTACCACACAAAGGGCAACGAAAATGATTTTCGGTCCCGATTTATCTTGTGTCTATGTGAGTAGAGACGTGATCTTGTTAATATTTTTCAGGCGTGAATACTCCCACTCCGATTATTAAAACAATTGGGATGAGGTTTCTTCAGTAGTTAATATACAACAAATTGATGATATATTATTTTCAATGCAGTGCATGCACTTACTCAACACCAACAAACACATGTACGTGAGAACATGCAAACTTTATAACTCAAACTTAAGTAGTTAATGTTATTTAGTGTTAAATGCGCACGTTTTCACTTTAATCTTGTTATTGCATGTTGATTGTATTTTTATGGACATCTTTTATTGGCTTTGTTTACTGTACACTTCTTATATATCAGTTTTGTATATTTCTTGTGAACTGAAAGTGAAGAAAATTGGGTCAAAGTTTTCGGCGTTGTCCATTTAAGGTTTAACCCAAAATGTTTTATTTTAACATGACACGGATTATGACAATCGTGAGAATCCAAACAGTAAATATATTATTTAGAAGACGACATGAATGCAACGTACAGTTTTCTGAAAAACGTTCATTACCAGTGCTTATTTGGAAAATATTCTCAGGCAGGAGAACAATACCCAAAAACGTCCGCAGGGAACTTTTTCGCCACATCACTATTTATATGAGGGTAGCTATAATTTGTTTGTCCCGGACGTACTGCTTATCTAGCTTACTATTCCCGACGGACGTACATGTTTGTCCTAGGCACTTCATTCCCAGATGGTGACTAGCTTTATTTATTTTCAACGTACGAGTAGAAGATAAAGGGGAAATCACCATGGCGTAAACAGATTTTTGGTCCAGCAACCCTAACACATCCTGTGTTTGCCGGAAACTAGGGACTTCGCGCAGCTACCTGTCTCTTTAAGCGTATCGTTGTTTTCCCTCTTTGTCACTCTTTTAAATTACTGCGACAAAGACAGTTAGCAACCTTTCGATTAAGATTGACTATTAATGATTGGCAACTTAATTAAGCACCCAGTTGTGCAAGAGTTATAAATATTAGTTTTCAACTAATATAATGAAAGATAGCGATATATTATTACTAATGCTTTACTTCTCATTTTTCTTCTGCGGCTCTACCACAACTGCCACATTGAAAGCAACTTGCCTTTAATGGATACAATTAAAAAGAGACAGGTAGCTGATGCTTAAAGTCCCTAGATTACGGCAAACACAGGATGTGTGGATGGTCAAACATGCTTTAGAGACTACATCAAAAAAACATGAACCTTGATTATTTTAAAAAGGTGATCGAGGTTATTTAGGATGAAATGTGAAGAAAAGGGTGCGTGCTGCGTGTGATCCGTTTGAAAAGCGTTTGAGGCTGGTAACAAAGTTGAAGCTGGAATTATTCCAAAACATTAATAATTGCTGTGAATAGTCAAAGTCAAAGTCAAAATATTCTTTATTCAATTAGGCCCAGCAACGAGCGCTTTTGAATCGTTAAACTAAATAGCGAATGAGAGAAAAAAAAACTACCTCCGGTTCTAACCCTACACCACTGCCTGAGAAGAATCCGGCAAGAAACTCAGCGGGACTTTCTTTTTTCAAATAATAGTTTTATAACATCTTACAGCTAACATGCATTCATTAAAAACGAAACATAAATTTGATTTAATATAAATACAGATATAACTTAACTAGTACATTAACTAGAGATAAAGTCTCTAATAGTCAGAACAATTATATAAATTTAATGAATTTTGAGAAATGTATAGATGTAAAGATATATGTAAAAGGGCATACAATTGTTTTTAGTTAAACGTTAAAATTAGCATTATTATACTGCTAGAGATAATATAGCATATAAGTGTGCCATTAACAAAATATAATAATAAAAGTAGTAACTTTTTGTTTTATTCGATATCTGTACCGGATTCGCATTTATTAGACACGGGATATAGTTCGATATGGAGATTTTCTTCCGTTTTCGATTAAAATTTTCATGTAATTCTGTTAGATGTGGCCGTGCATGGCTGAATTAAGGATATGAGTTTTAATTGTGAATATTTATAGCAGTGACCGCCTCGTTTACGTGTTGATTTTGCAAGTTAACAACAAAATAAATAAAGTTTTTAAAGGTACGTGTATGTAATAGTTGTAATCAGTTCAAAAGTCAACTAAAATGTAATGTTAGTCCATACTCTGTACTCACCAATCTCGCCTAAATTTGGTACAAACATTTTAGCTGGCTGGTTGCATTTTTTCTTTTCTGCTGGAAAACCGACTGTTACGACACCCACGAGAAAAGATGGAGTGGTGATGAATGTTTTCTTACTGCCGTCATCTCGCAGCAATAAAGGTACTTTGCTTTCTAGCAATGTACTACATTTTAT
The DNA here is from genome assembly GCA_025490895.1 of Thaumatotibia leucotreta. NCBI lineage: Eukaryota > Metazoa > Arthropoda > Insecta > Lepidoptera > Tortricidae > Thaumatotibia > Thaumatotibia leucotreta. The sequence continues at coordinate 18,324 of JALPQI010013191.1, forward strand.
CAAATTGAACAAAGTTTGCGAGTGACCTTGCTAATTTCCTTTGATGGAAGTTAGTTCTACTATGAACTCATTTAAAATTATTTAACGTTTATATTAATTACATGACTGCCCTTTCTTAGGTGCCATTCTGTTCTATTTCAGAACGTTACTGCCGTGTGATATCTTCTGTAAAATTCAAAGTATCTTATAAAACTTTTAATGACGTAGTCAAGTTACGCATAACTAACTGGTCATAGTAGATAAACTTTTCTCATTCCGCCTTGACTTGTCTGAGAGCGTTTACGTCAGAACGAAGTTACTTGTGCCATAGACATAGAGAATATTAAGACGCACAGGACACTCTTTAAATAGCTAAATATTGAAGCTCTCAAAAACAGTTCAAGAAGGTTGATTGTTATGTAGCTTTATGCCCGCTGCATATGGGAGCTGCTCCCCGCTTTGCACGAGTTTATGTTTAAAAATATTATAATTGACTGATGTGGAGTACATAACCTACACAAGAATCCATACTCTAACGATGACAGATTTGCGTCCAATGTACACGGTGCCGATGAGGAAAGGAAAAAAATGAACAGCATAATATTTCCGAGGTTTTTTTAACAAAATCATCGCAAAAAAACGTGTTTTTAAAAATAGTTTTTGTCCATTTGATGTCTGTCGATTAAGTGTGACAAGACTATGACAGTATCTACAGTACCTACCTAACAAAATCGTTTCCTAAAATGCGTTAATTAATCATTGAGTAATGGACGAAACTATTAAAAAAATCTTTCAATATACACGGAATCCGGGAAACTTCACACAATATTTTTTACTTCAAATTTGATCAAAAATCCGCTGTTAAAGATTTTTCCTTCCCTCATGGGCACATTCACATTGTATGTATTTTATTGCAATAGCGGGGAAGTCAACTGCGACTACTCTTGTACCGTTTGCTTTCCAGAGGAATTGTCCGCCATGACTGTTAGGTCTACAAAGTTTTAAAGCACTAACTTTTAATATGTGTCAAAATACTGGTAGTTTGACATTCACATTTGATGTTGTTCTCCTTCCACTATTTTTCTTTCACGCTTTACTCGTTTTAATATTCACTTCTTCGTTCTGGCAAAGACAATCCTCTGTCTTTGCCAGAACGAAGTTACTCGTACTTACGAGTTCTATGTAACGCTTTATCTAAATTCTTGAATTTGTTCAAGAACTTTATACTTCCACGGAGTGTCAAAAAGTTCATGAACTCACCCACACGAAGGCCTATTAGAAAATTTGAAATGACGATTTGATTTGATAAACGACCTTGAGTCAACGCACAATACAGTGTGTAAGTCTAATACGGGCGATCAATTAAACCAGGCATTGGATTCATTAGTGTAATCACAGATTACAAGGTTTTTTTAAAGTTACTGTTAATTATGACCCCACAGAATTTTTTTAAGATTATCGGAGCAGCAATGTAGGTACGAACATTTGTTGTTGTCACAGACAACATAACCTCAAGACGTAGCATAGCCGGGCGACCCCCTCTGTCACCTATACGGTGAAATCACTCCATATTAGAGCCACGCCTCCATTGCTGACTTCAGTCTGCGGCCGGCGTTCGTGAGATAATTACGAAAGTTTTAACGTGATTTACGACATGCAAAATGCATTACTGTTGCGTGAAATTGTGTGGCAAGAATACAAAAACATCTAGTGTGCAAAAAAATGGTAATTCGTTTCACAAGTAAGCAATTTTTTATAAATTTCAATTAAAATTAAAAATAGTTTAAGCGTAAAATTTACTGCACTCGTTGATGTCTTTTTACAAAGTCTCTTTCTAATACTTTGCTCGAAGTATAACTCCCTCCTTGTCTAGCGTAACGAGCAGGTAAGCCGTCTAAACTAGGGATGTCCGTAGAGTATGTTTGTTTACTATCGATAAGGTAACTAAAGATAAATTAAAGTCTTTATTCTCAATCGTACCAAGCAACAGACTGCGGTGGAGTCTGCGTATCCGAACTAGTGATGTCTATGCCTGCAGTCTGTTTATTATCGATAAGATATTACGATTATATTCAATTATCCTCAAATAAATTCTAGTTTAGTGTAAAGTGTAGAAGTATAATTTTCAAAATTTTCGTTCGACTCTATTTTGTTAAATAATATTGTGTATCCTCTCTTTTAGGTTTCCTAAATGCCCAAACATGAAAGAAATGTGGATGAATGCTACAAAACGGTCACATGATTGGTTTCCTGCTCCTAGCAGTGTGATTGTTCTCGACACTTTAAACCGGAATATTTCAAATTAACAAAAACGAATAGTAGACGAATTTTACATACGACGTATTTTAAAAGTGTAGGTTTTTGGTAAATTTGTAACTAAGAGTTAATGATTGTACAAATAATAGTAGTTTATGTAACTGTACATAATGAAGGGCATTAAAACTCGAGTGTGGGTTTATGAAACGAGCCGAAGGCGAGTTTCCTAATAGCATCACACGAGTGTTTTAATGCCTAATTATGTACAGTTGCATACATTACTTGATCTACCCACATATCATAAGCTTCCATAATGCGTTCAGTAACCGCAAATTATGAACGGTATTGCAGGATTTTCTTGGCCACTAAAAGTAATTATTAATAAAATAAAACAGAAGAGAAATGCGAAATAGCAGAAATTTATTTGGAACAATAAAAATTATTTACAGTTTATTTACATTTTCACAATTTAAATCTTTTTTCCAACAAAACAAAGTAATGGCGGTATTGGCGTTAATGAAAAATTATCTGGCAGCTGTCATAGTTTTTTTTTAATTCAGAGACAATCTAGATTCAACCCCAACTATCATATCATTCGAAATCTTACTTACGTGCGACAATTGTCAATTTTGTTCGCAGTTGACACTTGAATTTCGAACTAAACGTCATCTCGAGTGATATTAGAATAGAGGCCTAAGCAAATTCCTTTGTTTTTCAAAGATGTTCGAAATTTGAATGAAATAATATTATCGAAAACTATAATATTATTTAGTTATAATAACACTTTCACAGATAAGAAATTTATTCTAACAAGTCAATCTATTTTTATGGTGGTCATAACGGTTTTTGAACGCATCAGGGACTGTTTATGATATTTGGGTAGATAAAAGTATATTTTATAAAATTGTTTCATTTATTGCCTCAGAAAAGGTATATTGTGATACTAGTATTTGACCGCAACTTTGTCTGCGTGGATGATGTTGATAAAATAACTATCCTTTGTCCTTTCTTAAACTATCTCCATTCCAAATTTCATCTAAACCGGTTTAAATGTGAAGATGAAGACGCAGCAGACAGACAGTACAAATATTTTTTTTTATATAAAATTAATTTTATTTGTAACACCAGAAGTTGCGGGCAGAAGCTAGTATCATAATATATCTTCATCTGCGGGGATGATGATGATGAATGAACTATCGTATGTCCTTTCCTGGGTCTTAAATAATCTCCATTCAAAATTTCATCTAAATTGGTTTAGCGATTTAAGCGTGTAGGCTCAGTAAACTGACAGACATACTTTCGCATTTATGGTATGCATTAGTACGGATATGGATTTACGGTTTTGTCGGTAAGTCACTGACAAATATCGAATTGTGAAAGCGATAGACATTGTATACATCGATACTTTTATCGACATTCGGAAATCACTTGCGACCGGCGGACATTATTGTTTTACACCTCATTGACCTTGAAACGACGAATCACAACACAGTTAGCTCATGTTACGCCGCCCGCACCTCTGCATTTTTGGCAGCATCGGTTAAAATGAAATAATTGTCTAAAGCTACGTCTTTAGGTTATGTTGTCTGTGGTTGTTGTTGACATGGCAGTTATGTCATCTGCTTTTGAAATTAGCTGTCAACGAGTATTTAACTCGCGTATGTTGCTCTACATTGCGCGCCGAATTATCTTGTATGGAAAAAAATGTTGCTCTAATTTGAAGTAAAAGTTATTTGAATGTATTATTATGTCCTAACACCCGTTAAGAGCTTCGCCCGTATTAGACTTACACCCTGTATAATCTATGCGTAGGTATTCTAGGGTCAAATTTGTATGCATGTATGTGGGATGCACTACAAATTGGACTCATATTAACAATAAAAAAAAACTTCTTTTTTCAAACCTTTTTTAATATAAAAAATCCGTAATCACTATTTCTTTTTTATGGAAAAAAATAGTTTTAATTTGTGTATTAAGTGCCAAGCATTTTGTATAAGGCGGACTATAAAGGGTGGTAAATTGTTAATCAGTAAAAGTTACTATACATATGAATAATTTTTCTTTAATTTGTGGATATCTGGACGTAATTATTTATGATTTGTCCGTATGAATTTTTCAGAATACACCAACGAAAATCTTCATTTATTTAAAATCGATCGATGGTCTAAAAATACTACTTTCGTAACACCATACCATATTAGGTAGCCGCCCTCACTGACTCGCTACATATTTCCAACCTATACAGGGTGTTCGGTTAGCGGTGTTGGAGCTTTTAAGGGCTTAAACTACAATCAATTTTATCGATAAATTACCATACAATTTTTTTTTGTGCCAACGATAATTAAATGGCGGCCATTTTAAAATTTCAAACAGACGAATACGAGCGCACGTGATATTTCTGGAATAATACGTTTGTTATCGGTCCTACCCCTGCCAAAAAAATCTCGTTAGAAAGCTCTTTAGGTGAGCAAACTAATTAAGCTAGTCATTTGACTCAACTACTTGAACAATAAGGCTAAAAAAAATGTTTTTAATTAAAAATAGTAAAAAATTCACCTTAATTTTTCAATTAATTTAATTTTGCATGAAATCTAGGTCGTTAAGATAGGTTTTGTTATTTATTAGTACAGTATGTAAGCTAAAAAATAACACCATAGTTACAGTTACACCTTAAATACTTTACGAATTACAAGTGCTCAAACATACACCAAAACAGCTGCATTTAACGTTCCCGATGCAAAATCCATAAACAAATGAATATCAGCAGTGTACTGACTAGTGAAGTGGCCGCCTTCCATCAATCCAGTGCAGGTTTGAGCACTTCTAATTCCTAAAGTACTTAAGGTATAACTGTAATTATGGTGTTGTGTTTTAGCTAACATCCTGTACAAATAAATAACAACACCAAAAACCTATCTTAACGACCTAGTTTTCACGCAAAATTAAATTAATTGAAAAAACAAGGTGAATTTTTTACTATTAAAAAAAAATATTTTTTTTAGCCTTGTTGTTCAAAAAGTTGAGTCAAATAATTAGCTTAATTAGTTTGCTTATCTAATGAGCTCTCTAACGAGATTTTTTTTGCAAGGATAGGACCGATAACAAACGTATAATTCCAGAAATATCACGTGCGCCCATATTTGTCTGTTTGAAATTTTAAAATGGCCGCCATTTAATTATCGTTGGCACAAAAAAAAATTGTATGGTAATTTATCGATGAAATTGATTGTAGTTTAAGCCCTTAAAAGCTCCGACACCGCTAACCAAACACCCTGTATAATGAAGACAAGCAGTAAATTAGGACCAAAAAATTTAAAAAAGTTGATGGACTTGTAATGACTCCGTTCCATAGTTATAGATAAGATTAATTTCTAAATTATTATTATCAATTAACATCTTAATAACACCGATCGTTGGCGCAACCCCGCAGTATCCTCTTACACCGAGAAAATTGCGTGAAACGTCTGTATTCACTTGAATAAACTCACGTAATTTACAATATTTGATTACGTGGTGAGGATTAAGTAGGTAGGTAGGTAGTTCTACCCATATTATTTGCTGTACAGCCATCCTTTATATTTCTCTTATTGCACAATATTTGAGCAACTTCCTCGGGTTAGGATGCGTTTATTCCACTTTCAGCAGCCGTCACTCTCACTCTTGACTGGCTAAAAAGGGAGATAAGATTTATATAGACGCAATTTCATTTCGAGGCTGGTTATATGACATAATGTAATGATCATAAAGGAGATCCTTATGATAATCTTGTGGTAAACGTATGTCAGATGTTATGTAAAGTGTGTGATACTGCGGTAAACTGGTAAGTAAGCCTGTTGGCCTGTTAAATATAAGCATAATTGAAAGGTCCACGGAAAGAACATGTCTCGTCAATTCAAATTACAGAAGGAAAAACCCCTTTACTTTTAACAGAATAAGGTGTGAATTTGCCCTGATTTTTTTAAGCACTGGACATGATTTTTCCGTGGACCCTTCAATTGTGCTATTTCCGCAAAACACATGAATTAAAAGTTAATATAATTATGCTCATAGGGGTCGTTTTTGCCCCATTGAAAAAACTCTATTTTTAAAATTAGTAGGAAAGGATATCTGCAACCATCGGAACCCATATTTTTACACACAGTAGCCAAGTATGAGTTGTCAAGTAAAGGCTACGTTAGGTGTTACTCGATACGTATTATAATTATAATGCATTCTATCGCACTCGCACTGACATATTGGAGAGAGCGCGATAGCCTGCTTTACGTATCCATTAAAACCTAACGTATACTTTACTTAACAACTCAAGCTACGGCTATAAGTAGGTCTTAATCGCGTAATAGTACATTACTATAGAGGACAGGAGACGAAGGGTTACAGGCCAAGTAGATATATCTGGCCGAAGGAACTGAGGCCAGATAGGAATACGCGGCCTGTAACCCTGTTTCTTGCCGAGATTTGTATAGTGCTTTTCTCAAACTTGCCATGAAATAAAACGAACTGATTTCGGCGAACTATACTATGCAATTTGTAAATAAACCAATTGTACAGTATCGTAAAACATAAAAAAAAACATTCGCGCCTAACTTTTTTTTAAATCTGTTTGAGGTATCCTTTTACCCGGTGGTATAGACATTAGTTCTTAGGTTATTTTTTTTCTGTGGCTGAATGTCAAGACCTAGTGTCACAATTTGACGTTTCAAAACAAAAGACAGTTTGTTTGCAGTCCTAGGTGTGAAATAAATACATAAAATCTCTTTACATATCATCTTAGCATATGACACCGGATCCATAGTATTTCCGGGCTTCATTTAAAGTAAGTAACATCAACATTCCGTAGCAAGTTTGAGAAAACTTACTTTTTAATATTATCCTGAGGTTTCGGACATAACGTCCCACGCGTGGTCGCAGGCAGATATTGTGTCAGGAAAATATTAGAATGTAACTTAAACCGATTGCTTAAGTCCCGTTTGTTGTTAACCAAATTATCACTTATATTAAGTGATAATGGTGAATGTATAAATTAATACTATGGAACCTACTTTAAACCTAGTTCTGAGCATATTACCTAAATAATTGATTATTTATTATTATATTGATGACAAAATATAGATAATTAAGCTCGTTATGACGAAGGTCGAATGGCCTAATACATTTTAAACCTTCAGAAACTATATCAATAGTAGGTATGTAAATTTTCAATAAATACAAAACAATGACAGTCCCAAAATGTTACATTTACTTATGTAGTGGCGCGTTTTGGTAAGTTTATGGCGGAATAGGAAAAAAAACTTTTTTTAAGAAGTGTTCGAGTGATAATTTAAATATTACTATACTAAATCGGAAAGATAATTAAGATACTCACGATAGATGTCATTCGATGCATATTTAATTATGTGGGTACAAATTTTGAAACATGTCCGTTTAATATTTTTTTACCATATTAGTATAGTATTTCCAGATCTTTAAAACGGGTTCTGGTGTTATTTAATGTTATTACCTACGTTTAGGTATAATAATAATATATTATCTCATCACAATTATTCATGTATAAAATAAAAGAACTAACTATTGTTTTTTTTTCCTGGTTAGAGCTACCTATACAGGGTGTTTGTTATGTCGTTAGCCAAATTTGGATATGTCATTCGCGATCACCAGTACACAACATTTTTGAAAAAAAAAGTGACACTTTTTTTAGTTTTTTTCCCGTTTTTTATCCGGCAAAAACATAATTTGTGGTCACTAGGCAAGTTTGTTTCAATCCGTGCGATTCGATGGCAGACAAAAGGGTAGCAGGTTTGAGTAGTCAAGTCTTAGCCAATCAGGAGTTCATCACAAGCACCGATCAGCCGACGTCACTCACCCCACCATCGGCACTAAACAATGAATAAAATGTCCTAACTACATGCACACACGATTGTTATTAGATTAAAACTGCCCAAGCGCATACCTACCTGTACCTGCTCGTCGTCATCAACAATTCAATTTGCTTAGAGAGTGCATTAGAATCGATATCTGAGGTAAACCAGTACGCGTTTGTATGACGGAACATTTAAGTTACTCCGTTCTTGAGGTCAAATTATGCTGGCTCGGCTGATCGCAAGATGCCATGTGCCATTTGTACAGCACTCTGTAAACAAAGAAGGAGTGCGCTTGCGTGACCGCGCTCGAGTCAAACTACCCTCAGACCGGCGCGCAACTCAAAATACCCTCATTATTAGTACCGTATGCGATAGACTGATAATGCTATCTCGTGGGATTTACCTGCAAGTTAAGCTCCACCTCCATTCCCCACCACGCGTAGGAAACTTGTTACGTACGTTATAACGCATTGAATTAGTTACCTTATGCGGGTTAATTAAAGTTGCAAACTCAAACACCCTTTCCAATCTGATTTGGCAGTACGCAAAATAAGCAAGTGATCATAGTGACCAAACATTCGGTAGATAATGAGATTTAAAAAAAAATCTATAACAAAAAGGATAATGAAAAATGGATTATTTTTGTTTTACCAAATATTTTTTTACGCCTTTACCCAACACATATTGCAATATGGCTAATGATATAAAAAACACCCTGTATATCTAAGTACCTAGGTTCTATTTATTTATTGATGCAATGCCCGTTTATTTCTAGGTTAGCTTATTTTGTAATCGAATAAACAAAATAAGCAAATAAATTAATCAAATACTGTGCAAAATTGTGCAAACTTTATTAGTATCAACGATCAATGTTTGGAAAATATCTATATTTAGATTATTTAGTAACTGATGGCGCGATAAACAAACATAATTATGGGATGCCTGATGATGGCAAACGAGCATGCCGTATGGATACAACGACAATAGGATGAACGCCTATACCTTAGGAGGCGCCGAGTGCGTGCCCTGTTGATATTGATAAAAATAAATGCATCATTTCAAGAGCGTGCATCCTCGAGCATGCAAAGCGTGTATGTTTTGCAATAAATTACTCTTAATTAGACTAATACAAGTGCATCTAGAAGAGAGACACTGCGAAGAGATGGAAAAAATTGCAAGAGCCATACAATATACATCCTGCAATGGAGGAAAATATGCTGAGAAGGGGAAGAAGTAGAAGTGCATCTGCTCCACATTGTTTACTTGTTGTATAGTGAACATTATATCCGAGTTCAGTTTTCTTCTCTATGATTTTCTGAAAAAAAAAACAGGTAACGGTGAAAACATATTTTTCTCAAACTTGCTACGGAATGTTGATGTTACTTACTTTAAATTAAACCAGGAAATACTATGTATACGGTGTCATATGCTAAGATGATGTGTAAAGAGATTTCATGTATTTATTTCACACCTAGGACTGCAAACAAACTGTCTTTTGTTTTGAAACGTCAAATTGAGACACTATGTCTTGACATTCAGCCACAGAAAAAAAAATAACCTAAGAACTAATGTCTATATCACCAGGTAAAAGGATACCTCAAACAGATTAAAAAAAAAGTAAGCGCGAATGTTTTTTTTTTAATTTTGTACGATACTGTACTATTGGTTTATTTACAAATCAAATAATATGGTTCGGCGAAATTAGTTCGTTTTATTTCATGGCAAGTTTGAGAAAAGCACTATACAAATCTCGGCGAGAAACAGGGTTACAGGCCGCGTATTCCTATCTGGCCTCAGTTCCTTCGGCCAGATATATCTACTTGGCCTGTAACCCTTCGTTTCCCGTCCTCTATAGTAATGTACTATAACACAAAGGACCATTTTGTAACAAAGAACTTACCGCCTTTCTACGAATATTAAATCATAATTATTAGTAAAATAGGTACCTACCTAAGATCCAAGAAACGCGATTAGTATATACAGGGTGGTCCTAACCTTGAAGTCAAAAATTTTTTTTTAGATTACTCACGTCATGGGCTATCAGAATATACCCCATGTATGTTAGCCGATTTTTTGTAGTTTTCGAGTTATGAATTTTTGAAATTTTTTTTTTGAGAAATTGTGGAATGAAGAAATTTATGAATAAAAATTTTTTTTGGGTTTTTTAAATATATTCTTTTTGTAAAAGTATTACAATAAATAAAGCATTTACTGACAAAAAAATTAAGCGTCCTCTCTTTGATACAAATAGGATAAAATATATCAAATTCAAAATTTTACGTTAAAAACCCATCAAAATAGCATTAATGTAAGTAAATAAAAAAAATTAAACATATTCCAAGGATTTTTGGTAATCTAAAGACTGCCCTAGACCTTAAACCTTCGTAAAAGCAAAAAAAAAGTTATACTTAATGATGAGGATTTTTCGGAGTAGTCGGTCAAATAAACTTAAAAAAAGCTTCAAAATTTTTAATTTAAAAATAAAGTAAAATTTCGTCTGTTTTGTTGTTCTTATCAATAAACAATAACAGAAAATACCACAAAAACTCAATTTGTGTAGTTCATTCAAGTAATTTTTTAATACTTTAAAATTTTAAGCTTTTTTAAGTTTATTTGACCGACTACTCCGAAAAATCCT
>JALPQI010013192.1:0-27811 GCA_025490895.1 Thaumatotibia leucotreta
CGCCACTCGGCTCCATAAAATTAGGAAATCATTCATGGGTAATTGTATAAGATTTTATAATAAACTTCCAGTAAATGTTACTGAATTTTCAGTCAACAAATTCAAGAATTTTGTAAAGCGTAAACTTATATCTAAAGCTTATTATAGTACACAAGACTACATGAATGATAAAACACCGTGGGAGTAATTTAGGATTTAATTATTAGTTTGTTAAAGTCATGACATTCAATTACGATAATTTACGCTTGGAGACCTTGTACATCTCCAAACGTGCATTATATAATTTTATTATTATATACCTATTCGGAGAGAAACCTTACTTCTCTATAAATTATTACTTATAAATGTTGTGACTTTTAGAGACTTTACATCTCTTGTTATTATTATTATATTTCAATTTGTTTAATATCAATTTTATGTTTTTTTTTAATGCATGTTAGTTGTAAGATGTACCATCATTGTTTGAAAAAATAATTCCCGCCAAGTTCCTTACCGGTTCTTCTTGGGTCAGCGGTATAGGGTTCGAACCGGAAGTAGTTTTCATATTTAGACGATTCAAAAGAGTTTGTTGCTATTCCAATTTGAATAAAGAATTATTTGACTTTGACTTTGACTTTGTTTACTTAGAATAGGGACATCCTAAGTAAACTCCTACTTTATAAATAAGTTTATTACCTCAAACATTTGCAATCTGGAAAATCTACAAGGCTGTTATAACATTAGTTACCATATCTTTTGTATGTTTTATTTTAATCAAGCACATTTAAGCGCCCACATATCGAGGCTAGTCTAGACATACGGACGGAAACTCAACTTTAATTAATTAGTTTAAGAACATATGAAAGAATAGGTAACTGGGTCAAAATTCTTTTCGTTGTCTTATTTTGTGTCCCTAAAAAACGTGACACAGTTGTGATTTTTGTATAAGATGATGTTGGATTAAAATCTAGCGTGACAAAGAAATACAAGTGCACCGGATTTTTTTTATATACTGAGACGAAACAGCAACTAAAAGCGTGACAGAGTGGTATGACACAACACATCAAGACTTTTGACCCAACTTTTGTTACAGTCTTGTCAATATACCCAGTCTGCCTATGCCTGCCTAACGCCGCGGCCACGACATCGGTCTAAGGCGACCGGCTTAGCGGAAAACGTATGGTGCTCCCTCTCGTACCTATATCGGCATCCCGCTCCAACTCATGGATTCGCTCGCCGCTGGTCGCCTTAGCTTAGACCAATGTCGTGGCCGGGGCATAAGAGAGGTGTCACTTCGCGTTTGCGCCGCGCCGCTACAAGTATACAGTGACCAATCCAAATGGGTCAGCATGGAGATTTTGAAAACCATAATAGATAGCGAAATCTTGTCTTAGGAACCTTGGCGCCGATTTTAGTAAAAACAAAAACTGCATTCTTACCCACAAAATTACGTGCATCCTGCCCAGGAATCGATCTTGGGCTTTTTGAAAAATAAAATTTCGTTATATTCCTTTGGATATCGGTTGTGTAAGGTACACCCGGGTAAGACCGGACTATTTTTCGGTGAGTTGAAAGGATGTCACAAAAATAAATCATTTTATTCTCACTAACTTTTACCTGCAGATGTGTGACGTTCATAATAAAAGAGAAATCAAGCTTTCAATATAAATTTACTTGATGCCGCTCAGCCGAATAGCTTAGGAGTAATCGACACTCAAACTTGTACTATTTTTTTTTTCAAGACACCCAACCAAAAAACCTTCTTGGCTTAAGATCGGACTAGTATCTAATTTCAACTATAAAGTAAGGAGAAGAAAGTGCATAGCTTCCTGTTAAAGATCGGATCTCCAAAAATTCTCGCTGAGTGGTTGCTGGATACTAGCGAGAGGGGCGGGGTGAAATGGCGTCATGCATAATATAGGCAGTGAGGAAAAAATACTACTATTTTAGTAGTTATTGCGGTCATCCGACAAATCGAATCCAAGAAGAATCCGAAGATCGAATCTAATGTAAGAACATTAGATTCGATCTTAGCTGGGTGTACCTTAGCTCTTAAATAGTAAATGTTACTAAGAATGCATACATATATGAAGGCTTCCGTCGCCTAAATAACAAAAAACGTTATGAAGTATGAAATCATATCGAATTTCAAACGTAGCTAAGAATAATTCCATTCCATTGATAAAAGGCGCATTCGAAAACTACGAGTAAAATAAACAATATTTCGTCATCAATACGACCTGCGGATCTCAGTTGGTGGTCACTTTCTACTTTACATTAATTATGATACATTTACTTATACCCCATCATCAGCCTAGTACCTATACAGGATGGAAAGGGACGACGTTCCTTCCCGCTACCAACCGAGTCTACCAATCATTACGATCAACTTTCAGTGTGGGACCAACATCGAAAGCGTACATGGAAAATTGACTTTTCCATACTATTGAACACTAACTAATCACTCACTTTGTATGAGGGGTTATTTTTTTTAATATAATATTATCTATATGATATTATCTATGTTGTTCTCATACTGAAAGTTCATCGTAATGGTTGGTAGAGTCGGTCGGTAGCGGGAAGGAACGTCGTCCCTTTCCACCCTGTATAGCGAAAGGGATAAACAATACCTAGTGGCTTGCTAAGTTAGGACACGATTATGAATAAGGAGGTAAGTTACTTGTGAGTATAATATTTGACATTTCTGAATAACGCTTTTAATGTACAATAAGAAATAGCAGCATCATTATTTAGGAATTACAATTCAGACGGACGATTCGCGACATCGAGCGATTTATTAAAGAGCCCCGTGAATAATTTATTTTAATTAACCACGAACGACGGTTCCATTTTTCGCTTCCATCTAATTTGGCGGTTTTTTGATGGTAAGCTGAGTTCTTTTTAAGTTTGAAATCGAATTAAATTCGCCCTTTTAACCAAACTCGATTTTCTTTTACGAGTTCATTAGGTGGTAGGTACCTACTCCGGTAGTAATGACCGCTGGGGACTTTAAGGGTGCGGCTCCACTGAAGCGGAGCGGAGCGGAGCTGTGGGAGCTCGGCCAATGAGACCTCATAAAGCTACATTCAGACTTAACGAGTATTCGCTATTCTATCCCCCGCTCTACGAAATCAACGAATCACGTTTTGTGTAACAATCGAATTTCGTAAAGTGGGAGGATAGAATAGCGAATGCTCGTTTGGTCTGAATGTACTTTCACAGTAATAAATAAATATATAAATAATAAATATCTTGGGGCATCTTACACAAATCGAGCTAGTCCCACGGTAAGCTCAATTAAGGCTTGTGATGTGGGTACCAGGCGACGATATATATAATAGATAGATACATATAGATACTTAAATACATAGACAGCCATGACCATGAAATATTTGTGATAAATAAATACACAAAGAATGCCCTCGCCGGGATTCGAACCCGGAACCTCCAACTTCGTAAGCAGGGTCACTACCAAACTATCAACTAGGCTACGGAGGCTGTCAGTGTTACGAATTTTGAATTTGGAGAATGTAATTGGTCAATTTTGCACAGCTCCACTCCGCTCCGCGTCATTGGAGCCGCACCCTTAATCTAGATAAAGTTTATATAAGTAACTGAGCATTTCGCAAAAAGTTTGTACTTTTGGATCAAGTCTTCGATAATGATAAAAATTGGCAGGCTGGTAGAGTCAATGATGCTGAGCAAGATTCATAAAATGTCCCAAAATGTTCGTATGAAACGTTCCTTTTTCGTTACCAGACACCTATACTTTTTTGGTAACAAAACATGAACGTTTCATATGTATAATATGGGACATTCATTACACAGTTTTTGGGAATTGCAAAACTAGATTAAACATAAATGAACGATATCAAACATATATTTATTTAAACTGTCACGATTATCACTCATATTTTAAAGACAAACGGGATTTAATCGCTTAAACCTACATTCATGTTGATACATTCTCTCGCCCAAAACGTCAGGATATAATTAAACGTAAGTTTACGCGATTAAGACCCGTTTGTCTTTTAATATGAAAGTCAAACATGTTTTTTGTCGTACATTTTCCAATTACTTACGAATAAATGTACAAAAGGTAAAGTCGTTAGTTTTTATTAGTACTTAAAAATACGTTGACATCGAACTAAGTGAAAAACTTTTCAGTGATGCTTTTAAAACTTGTTAATACTTTAGTTTCAGTTTAAATCGTCTGTTCATTTTATTTGTTTTCTAATTTATTAAAACTGTTTATTGGATAGAGTAGATTTAATCCCGGCCACGGCATTAATTGTGTATTTATTTATCACAAATATTTGTTACTTGGCTGTCTATGTATTTAAGTATATGTATCTATGTATTATATATATATCGTCGACTGGTATCCACATCACAAGCTTTAATTGAGCTTACCGTGGGACTAGGTCGATTTGTGTAAGATGTCCCAAGATAATTATTTATTATTATTAAGTTCTGGCCATTATGACGATGATGATGATAATTCATGTTTTTGCTTTGAAGTTTCCTGCAGATTATCTAAATACTATGATACCAACTTGACTCTTAATCGTTATTTTATTGTCTTCAATTTGGATGTCTCCTAATTCATTATTCAAATAATCAAGTACCGTTATGTGAAATAATTATAAAATCAGAAATATCAGATAAAGCTTACTCATCCATAGTCATTACAGAGAATATTATAACCTATGGACCTCTCACAATTGAAGTGCTGTTGCAAGAACTAACACACTAGAAAAAATCAATTTAATAAGAAAACCTACAGTGTGTAAGTCTAATACGGGCGATCAATTAAACCAGGCATGGGATTCATTAGTGTAATCAAAGATTACAAGGTTTTTTTAAAATTATTCTTAATTATGACCCCACAGAATTTTTTTAAGATTATCGAAGCAGCAATGTAGGTACTAACATTTGTTATTGTTGACATGGCAGTAATGTAATCTGCTTTTGAAATTGGCTATGCGCGCCGAATTATTTTATATGGAAAAATTAGTTGCTTTAATTTTAAGTAAAAGTTATTTGAATGTACATATTATGTCGTAAACTAACACCCGTTAAGAGCTTCGCCCGTATTAGACTTACACCCTGTAATTAGTCAACTTGACTAATTATTAAAAAAATTGTAATCCCGTATAGATAAGTATCTTCTTCAATAATGTAAAGAAGACGTGATATCCATTGGATTGTTCTTGGTCATTACAAATTCACCTCTTAGAACAAATACTTTTGAATAAAATTATGCGATTCGTTCAGTCAGCCGTATTTTCTCGAATTCTGTGCAGATATTGTGCTTTAAGATCTCCGATAATTTGAGGTTTGAATAATTCAGCAGTCGTTTGGGATACTTCTAAAATAGGAGGTTTCGTTTCATAATGAAGAGTTGTGCTCGCGTTTAGATATAGCACCTTAAGTTTAAAAGTTTTATCATCTTCATCATATCAGCCGAAAGACGTCCACTGCTGAAGATAGGCCTCCCTCAAAGATTGCCACAAAGGCCGGTCCTGCGCCATCCGCTTCCTGCGGACTCCTGCGACCTTCGCCAGGTCATCAGTCCATCTTGTGGGAGCTTACCTACGCCTTCCAGTACGTGGCCACTCGAGAACCATTTAAGTAAAGAAAAATAATCAACTTCAACAATACAAGGCAAGAACAAGACGCGAATATGGGATTCGAACCCACGTTTTCAGCTTTAAATAAATAAATATCTTGGGACATCTTACACAAATCGACCTAGTTGGGACTACTAAGCTCAATTCAGGCTTGTGATGTGGGTACCAAGCGACGATATGTATAAAAGACATATATCTACTTAAATACATAGACAGCCTGACTAAGGAACAAATATTTGTGATAAATAAATACACAAATAATGCTCTTGCCGGGATTTGAACCCGGAACCTCCAGCTTCGTAAGCAGGGTCACAGAGTCCCTATCAACTAGGCTACGGAGGTTGACAAAAGTTCAAACCAGTGGTTCAACTTTCGCAGTTCAACCAATTAAAATATTATAGAACCGGGTTACTCACGTATTTAAAAAAAAAAAATTTAAACTGTTTATTTCAATCCATATTACTTACATTTTTTACCTTATTATAACCTAGACCTTAATCTTATAATTAAAGATTTTTAACGTGGTCTCCGTTACATAGCTGAGTTGCTCACGCTTATTAAATAAAAAAAAATATGAATCAAATTACATTTTTTTATTTTAATTCTTATTAGAACAGCCTGGGAGCGCATCCGCTCCGTCTGGTTCAAAAATATCTTTAAGAAAATATTTTTTTAACGCATTTCCCATTTGTTTATTAATGTGAAGTTCAAATTTCTGTACAATTTCTAAAGGTAAGTTATTTAATGTTTCGGGGAGAATGCACTTCCAGGTTCTTCTGCCATATTCATTACACTGCTTGGGGACACGTCGTTTTAAGTCGATGATTGCTCGACATGTTTAGACCCATTAAGAGGATCCTCGTCCGGAGCACCCCCGGACAAAGCCCGACGCGTACTGCGGGCCTGCGCCCTGCTAGAACGAGTACTGGCCGCGGGTGGTGGTGGCGGGGGCGATGCAAGGAAAGATCTACCCTCAGTATTCTACATCAGTGTTGTGTGTGCAAAATGAATTATAGGTATATGATAATGTGTATTAAATAGTGGTTACCACATATTACTGCGAATAAGTGGTAAGAAGTTCTAGGCAAAGAAAGGTAATGAAATAATCTGATTAATGAAATGAAACTAAACCAATTAGTTGGATTTTCAATAATAATACGTATATTCATTTTTAAGCATCAGGTGTATTGAATTAAAAATCCTATTACTAATGAATGTACTAGATATGAGAAATAATATTAATGTAATGAAAACAAAGTATTCAATACCAACAAAATAGTTCAGCGTGCCGTGGTACTGCGCTGCAGGACAGATACCTACGTAAAATATTCTAAAGATTAAATGTCATGGAATTACTTCTAAAGTTTAAAATTCAATTAATTATACAGATTTATAATTTTAGATATCGTCCTCTAGCGTAACCACTTTAGTATAAATACATTAACAAAGATAGTTACTTTAGTATAAATACATTAACAAAGGGAGTTATTTAACTTGTTACACTGCTTCCAATCACAGAACTGAACTTACAAAATGACAGACCGATACCTCCTACGTATACTGGTGCAAGTGCAAAATCATCATTTTCCAGGAGAGCTGTTCAAAGGTACAAAGTTCTGTAACTAGCTTATACAATGAAATAATTTCGTGATATTTTCAAGAATTTATAACAAATACATTTTAATACAATCTACATATTTACTTTTTTGAAATAATTAGTAGTTTTTGAAAAAATGGTAGTTACACCAGTATACGTGAAATTTATGAGTTCTTGTTTTTGATGAACTGAGACAACTACCGTATACGTAGTATACTATAACTCGATGAATACGGATATATTTTTAGTGCCTTTGATGTATATTTTGTATCATGCACCGTAAATATCTAAACAAACCGGAGTTGTTGCTCTGATGTTTTTTATTGGTTAGTTTTCGCCTAATTTGTCACTTGTACCAGTATACGCCTAAATTGATTAATCATGTACCAGTATACGTTGAAGCTTTTTTTGTATGTTATGGGCCTTGCAGGAACTCTAAAAGTATATAAATACAAAGAAAAATAAACGCTTAAAATAAAAAAAAATAAAACTGATTTACCATCATTTTTAAATAAGTATATTTTTTATTATTCTTAGTGTCCTACCGGATTAATGGTTACTGGAAGAAAGTCTTGAAACAACATCAAAAAGCAATATAACAATTGAAGCGATTTGAGCTCTACTTTTCACTTATGATCAGGTGGAGTGGAGCCACTTTGTTGTGCCAACATAAAAAAAAATGAAGAAATAACATCAACATAAATATTTCGGCGTTGCTTTTACAAAATAAATATGTACACGAATTCGATGCCATATTTCAATACTTCTTAGGTGAGTACAGTAAGACGTAACTACTTAGTAATGAATTTAAGACTCAAATTAAAAGAAGTATATATTGGAACTACTAAGTAGCCTTCTTTCGTTTTAGTGTAAGTATGTCAAAATTCAATGTATAAGTAGCTGATATACTTTTTTACTGTCTGGGCTATCAGATTTAAAATTATAAACGACGTGTCATTCGTCCATCCAATACTGGTGGTAGGTTTGAGAAGACGATATTATTAAAGACATTATATATGAATTAGAAAACAATTTAAATGGTTACGAATATTATCCACTTGTTACTCTCGTCTTGAATATGGACCAAAGGGAATATTGTAAGCTCTGATTTCATTTAGTAATTAGAATTCTTAATATCGGCTCGCAAAGAATATGTATGCTTATGAGCAGCCGTCGGTATCTTCTTACCCCTTGATTTAGCGTTCCGATAAACATAGTTTGTCCCTTTCGGTCTTATCCGTACATATATAAGGCGGTTAGCAGGCAAGCGCTCTGTCTAAGCTTCTACATTGATGTACTTCTAATATATTGTTATTGAACACGGGACACTCGAAATACATAAGACGGTTATGAAAAAAAATATCGTGGGAAAATTAAAGAACGTCAGTTGTGTTGCTGTGTTATTTTATTACATATTTGAAAAACACACTACCTAATTGCTGGCCTGATTCGTATTCGTATTCGGCCTTGCTAATATTCAGCTATCTATATTAGCTTAGCTGGCAAGCAGTAATCTACAATTTTTTTTATATTTAGTTAGGTAGGTAGGTTACGCATAATTCATTTAATTTAACATAATAACTAATCAAATAACAACAATATTGCTAAATAATAAGCAATAGAGCCTACTTTTATGTGTAGATTTTAGAGTGTTGCTCGCGCATACTGGTATAACTTCCGCCCGCGGCGATAAGTGTACTGCGTATAGTGGTACAAGTCACTTAGCTCAGTATACGACGTTCGAACCAAAAAAAAGGTGTTAGTTATATCAGTATACGCCACTTTATTTCAAAAACTAGCGGTAATTTCGCCACAAAATTTTTATAGCTTGTAGATATAAGTATTTTGAACCCAAATATGTAAAAAAACGAAAATGGTAAAAATGTCACTTGCACCAGTATACGTAGGAGGTATCGAGACAGTCTCTTTTATATCACTTATTTCATGCCACCACTATTTAAGTGGTGGGATAAGAAATTATTCCGGAACTTTCGTTTGGTACACAAATTTTATAACAAAAGATTTAGTTACAACATTTATTTTAAACGCAATGGTGTCAGGCAGCTCTCCCGGTACGACATGGTGGGTTGGGGGTACGCCGCTGCAGCGAAGTTGGGTTAGTAGCATTCCTCGCTTCCGCACACGGGACGTTGGGTCTTGTCACTCGGATATTGTCTAACTATGGTGACATTACCCGGGTACCGTTTGTTGCGGAGGCACTTACTAACTGGAACACTGTTTGTGGGGGCGATGAGCAGCCGGACAATCTAGTCGTTCAGAGAGGGTGGGATGACATTCTGTGCAAAAAAATCGTCGCACAACTGTTGGGTGAGGTGACAGGCTCAGGAATTGCGCGACTTAAGGCCGCATCTCGTGCGGAATCAGGAGCCTGGCTGCACGCGCTGCCTTCCCCTTCGCTAGGAACACTCCTAGATAACGATTCTTTAAGAATCGCAACTGCTCTGCGATTGGGGTGTAAGGTGTGCGAGGCCCATCGGTGTGTTTGTGGAGTTATGGTGGAGGAGAATGGGCATCACGGCCTAAGTTGTTTGAAGTGCGCGGGGCGATTTCCGAGGCATCATGCACTCAATGAGGTGATTCGCAGGGCTTTGGTGTCGGCCAACGTTCCTTGCGTTCTGGAGCCTCCAGGGTTATGCCGGACGGATGGCAAGAGACCTGATGGTTTGACATTGGTTCCTTGGCAGAAAGGTCGGTGCCTTTTGTGGGATGCGACGTGCGTAAGCACGTTTGCACCTTCACATTTGGGTCACACCGTAAGGTCCGCTGGGTCAGCCGCGGAGTTTGCGGCCAAATTAAAACATGCCAAGTACTCTGCCTTGGAACCAATGTACGACTTTGTGCCCGTTGCAGTGGAGACTGCGGGACCGTGGGCTTTGGAGGCTAAGGCATTCATGTGGGACTTAGGCCGTCGTCTAAGAGAAAGGGGAGGTGACCCTCGCTCCGGATCGTACCTGGTACAACAGATTTCATTGGCCATACAGCGCGGCAACGCTGCTAGTGTAATGGGCACGTTTGGGCCGGGTACGTTTCGGGGTGTTCGTGGTACAAGTAACTAGCTATTAAGATTGACAAAGCCTGTTGCGGATTTCATCTTTGTACCTAATTGTATGTGACGATGCCTATTGTTGATATTCTGTTGTAGCCATATCTGACGAAGCCTGTGTTGCGGATGTTGATTGTGATTTAGATTCTAATTTATGTATTAAAAAAATTAAATAATACTGCTTTTAAATAAATAAATAACATTTTAATAATTATAACATAAATATACTTATTATTACAATTCAGTAACTGGTTATAACAGATTAATGGTAACTAAATAACACTTATCGAAGCTAGAATTTATTTTCAAGAAATACGTCGGTAGTTTTATTTTAGTGAGGTTGTCAGGGCAAGAAATATTGTGATTGATAAGGTAAGTCTTATAATCTAATATGTGAATAATCAGATAAAGTCGTATAATCTAACATGTGCAACCCCCTTTATGACAAAAGTAACACTGATTTTTCCTTGAAAACAAACGAATAGGATCACCTGATGATAAGTATTTCTGTTACCATAGGCTACATGATATCAGCAAGGTCACAAGTAAGATGCTGAAACTCTTGAAGGTTATATCGCTCCGGATGTACGTGGGCGGTAAGATTATTCCATAGTTCTGTTACGAGGCAGAACGTTTCTAGAAAAATATATTGTTGCTATGAAAAACACACTACTCGTATCGAAGTGAGGTCTACTTATAGTACTTATATGTAATAAATACCGATGACTTATAACATAACCAGACACCATAAACTGCGATCGAAATTCATTGAAATAACGTATTAGACAACCTGTTAGGCATGGCGATGGTTCTAAATTAATGAACTAAAATATTATTATACTAAAATAATACAAATAATAATAACTGAATAGAATCTGAATCTCAGTTTAATGTTATTATTACAGTTAAATGGTAAATTTTTGTATTGTATTTACAATTTTTATCCAATACTCTCCAAATTTTTCACTTGGGATATTGAGTAATAATTTTCGCATATTCGATGGCGAAACAACGCAAAGACCCACAACATGTCCCGCTTACTCTACACACGCTCATAAAAAAAGTCACGAATGTGATATATTATTGGCCGGTACTGTACATTAAATACGGAATACCTATCACCACACCAAACCTCAATATCACTACACCGCAGACCGACAAACCGAGAGTCGTTCTCGACGCTGCGCCTTAATCAAATTTAAATTGCTTTTTATGATTCCGTAGGTGCTCCAACATGGAAATTCCACTGAAACTGAAAAGAAAACTTAACTTCGACTATGAATTTAAAACGTTCATGCATCAAAGAGAACTGGGAATATAATCCTAGTTTTGCAGTTTTATTTTAAACGTTCTTAGTTTGTAAGCGAGATAGACCGTATATTAAAAAAAAGGTACTAATTATAAACGTGTGCTTTGAAATTCCATTAAAAATAAATAAGGCTTATTACGTGAAATATCATTACAACTCGGAGTCTATCTAGTCTACCACGTAGATTATGATGGTCCCATTTTATCCAATTGTCATGCTACACATCTCTTTCATACTTGCATACTAGTGCAAACGTAACGGTATCGCCGAAAAATTACTAGACGTCCATCATAAGCCTTCAGGAATACAGAAATCATTTTCGAGTATCTATTATTTACATCCCATCTCTGGCCACCGTGTGGTGGCGACGGCGGCAGTAAGAATACATTTTATTACTACCCCAATTCTTAGTAGGAATTGATAAAATATTTGAAGTGTCATTCTCTGAACACATATTTAATGAAGTTTATTGATAGACAGCAGTATCATCATTTAGTAAACATACTAACTGCGATCGCCAATGCGCTTGCCCAATATGGCGATTATGGGCATTTACCTCCTACTACGTCCATACTTATAGTTAATAAGAAATGGCTATGTCCAACAGAAACTTGACTGAAATGGGCCGATGACGATGCTGATTTTTTTTCAATTATCTGATTCAAGACATAATTGATGTATCAAACATTATTGCTCTGAATTTGATGATGTTTGATCAGTGATCACTGAAAACGGTGGTCTTATGAAAGGTCATCTACATTTTTCATGAAAACCGATGTTACAAACTGGACTTTACGACAGAGTGAATCGCGTCCCGTACTGACAAAATAATGAAATTTACCAAATTAGAAGGTGAATGTGAAGGGCTAAAGTCTTCTCCAATTTTATCACAGCTAAATCCTAAAACTTCACCTGAAGCGAAAATTCTGAAAATGCCTGCCGAAGGTTCGTTAATGAAGAGCTTATTACGCCTACTCAGATTTTTATACGTAGTCGTACCATGAGTAGGGTGGTCCAAAAAACATTTATTTTATTTTACCATGGGGCACCCCCTCATTTTGTTACATCTGTTAAGTTGATAAATTATACCAAATTTCATAATTTTATTTAAACTATAAAGTGGTGCTCAACGCCTTTGATGTTTTTTATATTGTATGGAATGTGAAAAAATGAAATTACTGTTTCTTAACTTTTTATTTTAGTTATTGCTTCTAGACTGTTTAAACATAGGATTTTTAAGTATCAAAGTAGAAGTTAATTGTTGTTTCAATTTTTTAAGCTTATTTGAATCTTCGACAAAAAGTCAAGCGAATCAATAATTTATTAAAAATAAAAAGTATTTTTTACCTTCATGACTTGTAAATCCCGTTTTGAACAGTATTAAAGCAATTACTGACATAAAAATCATAAATATAAAATATTTATTTACATTGGGATTCAGTCATTGTGGCAATATTTGGGAGAGGCCTATGTTCAGCAGTGGACGTCTTTTGGCTGATATGATGATGATGATGATGATGATGATTGGGATTCATAAAATTATATTTTTCAAAGGCATTCAGCACCGCTTTGGAGTTGAGATAAAATTACGAAACTTGGTATATTTTATCAACGTAGTAGCTGTTACAAAATAAGAGGGTGCCCCATTAAATTTTTTTTTTTCCATACAAACGTGGGCCACCCTAACCATGAGCTGCGGCCGCGTGATTAACGTTGATTTACTTTCTATCCGGCTTGCTCGCACCAATAAGCGAGTGTAAGTGGGATAGATAGAAAGTAAGTCCGCGTTAGTAACGCAGCGACAACTTATGGTACAGCTACTGAACCTTTGCCACCTTATTAAGTCAGATTATACAGAGTGAAACGTGAGTCCTGAACAGTAATACGTTTTTCTAACTCTATAAACAATTAACAATTAAATTCTCCACAAATTATTTAAAAATTGACAATTTTATTTTTTGTATTCTTTTGGGTTTATGTTTTGTATTTTTGGACTTAAGATTATCCAAAAGGAATTTTAAGACAAATTAATGGAATAATTTAAATTAACTCTTCAAATTGAAGTAATTAATAACGGCAATTTAGTCATTTCGTTTAAAATTAAATGATATTTATTACATTTTTAACGTTTTATGTAGCTTAAATAGCCGCTATCATTACAATACAAAAAAACATGACTATTTAACTAAGTAACTTATGGGACATTCAATTGTTAGTTGTTTATATCGAGTTAGAAAAACGTATTACTGTTCTCGACTCATGTTTCACCCCGTAGACAGGCATTTTGCTAATACATCGCCTTGTAATCAAGTTGAATCGTTTTGAATCTTGGATCAGAATCTAAAGATTCTCGATTACTAAAATTATATTTCACGTGGGTTACTCACATTTTACATTTTTTTTAAAGATCCCCTAATAGTATAATAAAACGTTGAGAGTAATTGTGAAAGGTATATAATAGGAAATTGTGTAGGTTCTTTGGTATATGACATCCAATATTTACAAAACGTTGAAACTTAAAAGTGGTGAACAAAAAAAGGAATCGTTTATTCCAAAAAACGTATAGGAAATTAACCCTTGGCGTGCTAAAAAGGAAAACCACGCGTTGAGTGTATGCGGGCTGTTAGAGGAAAATGTCTTTCAAAGAGCCCATGCTATTGAAACAAAGAGGGGCTTTCAGAATTATGTCTTTATATTTAACCCTTTACCTACGGGGCCCTGTATCACTCCGTAACCTCTCAATACGGGCATGTTTTTTCGAGAGCCGGTGTAAGGCATAACTTCACTTACCTGGAACTTTTATAGTATTGCAGCTACACACTTGAAATTTCGCACACATATTACATATGTTGTCTTTAATCAATAAATAATCACATATAGTAATAATATTCCCTTTTTTTAATAAAATCAAGTAATATATCAGTCACTAAGAATTTGAAGATTTATAAGCTACCACTCGCGAATTTACAAGTTTAAGTGTAAAAACATTAGTTTATGGTATATTTAATACAAACAAATACTCAAAAGACTATAATTATTTAAAAAAAGCATAAATATCAATCAATAAAAACCTTGCAAACAAACAATTTCTCACATATGAAAAATAGTGATGTGCGTCTGTCGACACAGTTGTCGATATGACGCAACGATTAGGGGAAAAATCGAACAATAATTTGAATCTAATAAGGTTTTATGTGTATAATTATTTAATTTTTAAACTTATTAGATTGTATAGTTAGTAAGAGTGGGCACTAAGGTATCGACAAATCTGTAAAGTACGGGTATTCTCTGATCTGTTTCTCACAACAAGTCGATAAAATTTAAAACATCACTATTGTCCGCCATATTGATTTCAATTTTTGGCACTCCTGCAGTACGGGTGTCAACCCCAGTTGCCAGCAAAAAAAGCGGTAGTTTTAAAAATATATTTGTATCAGAGCCATCTACCGAAACATTAAGGTATTTTTTTCTTTGCATCTATACTAATCCCAAAGCATATTGCGCTATTACCAAGACACAAGGTCTAGTTTTGAATAAAAAAAAAATTAAACATGACCAGTACTTCAATCAACTATAGTTGACACCCGTACTGCACGGCTGTTGCCTTGGTGGCAACTCTGGTTGACACCCGTAGGTAAAGGGTTAACATTACATAATTAAGTATTTCTAAAGGTGCATTCAGATCAAACGAGCATTCGCTATTCTATCGTGATTTTATCCCCCACTCTACGAAATTCAATCGTAACACAAAACGTGATTCGTCAAAATTCATTGATTTTGTACAGTGGGGGATAGAATAGCGAATGCTCGTTTGTTCTGAATGCACCTTAAATAGTTACACAGCGTGTTTGTTAAATCTATTTGCTTTAAATATTAGATAAATAAATATTAGGTATCTTGGGACATCTCATACAAATCGACTTAGGGCCTATTTATCAAAAGCTTGTAACTTGTAATACAAGTGGAAGTGTCTTTTTATCGCCATTAATTTGATAAAGACTTCCGCTTGTATCGCAAGGTATAGTTCGAGAAATATAAATTGGTAACTTTCTTCCTACATTACAGGAACAATAAACGTTCAATTTATATTTCTCGAACTATACAAGCTTTTGATAGACAGGCCCCTAGACCGAGGGACTGGTAAGCTCAATTAAAGATTGTGGTGTGGGGTACCAGGTGACGATATATATAATAGATAGATACATATAGATACTTAAATACATAGACAGCCATGACCAAGGAACAAATATTTGTGATAAATAAATACACAAATAATGCCCTCACCGGGATTCGAACCCGGGACTTCTTCGTAAACAGGGTCACTACCAACTAGGCTACGGAGACTGATAAACTGACAAGATGTCATATACCACAGAAAAAATACCGAAGTTTACCAACGCCAGAGGTGGGACTGGAATCCACTTCCTCAGCTTTCGAGGCTGATGTCTTAACCACTAGACTACTCCACCTTAGCTGACACCAGTCAAATTTCTCGGGTATATGCCATCTGTATGCTTAGCACATGATTGGCGCGACAGTATCTCGCCGGGAGATAGTCTATCCGTCCGTCTTTTGTTAATATAGCTTGTGAAGGACGGGAGATCTATCTCGCGGCGACATACTGTCGCACCAATTATGTGCTAAGCCTGCTGTTATAAGGTTAGGTAGATGCCTAAAAAAGGCAGTTATCAAAAAAATCTACATACATACATACATCATCAGCCTATGATAGTCCTGCTGGATGTAGGCCTCTCGTATTAACTATGCGTATAGACGCATCACGAGGTAAAGGCCCACAATCGCCAAGCTGGGCAAGCGGATTGGCGATCGCAGTAATGTGTCCACTATGATGACGCTGCTGCCCATCATCAATCTTTTATCAAATAATGGTCAGTGACACTTCAATACCTTAGTCGACTCTTGCGACACCCACAGGAAGAGTTGGGGTGGTGACAAATGGATTCTTACTGTCGTCACCACACGGCCGAAAGAAAAATGTACCAGAAAAAAAAGGAAATCTAAAGTCGAAAAGATATGTACGTCAAAATCTTATTACATTTAACTTGGCCCTAATATCTCATCTGATAATCATCGTTACTATTAGAGAGCTAGGAACAAAGTAAATTGCCGAGTCGACCAAATGAGTCGGAACGAAGGTGCCGATAATTCTACCGTGTCATAGTGATGTTCATGTTTTCTGGAACATTCCCGAAACATAAGACCGTAGGTCTATCAAACGGCAATTCGAATACAATAAATCAATCATCATTATCATCACTTTAACCATGAGACTGATTTCCAATGCTAGACCAAAAATATCAACCCGTTGAAATTTACCACAAAAGTATTTTCATGGAATTACATTTTAGAGGTACTTTTTTGATCACAATGTGGGTTCGGTGTAAAAGTGTTCTATTATGAATGGCTATAGAAAGTTGTTAGTACAATGTTCCTGAGAACAGTATCCATCATTTGACGCCTTGGCTGATAGAGGCTGGTTATGTATTTTTTCTTATTTGGAATTTAAAAATATGACAACAAAGATGTGATTTATATTATTTAACAATATAAAAAGTAAACGTAATTTTCTCTTCTTTCTGTTCCGAAATTACCAAAACAGTAAATGCCAAGTATAGCATTTGTTAAGAAGATTTGTAGTCAATATCGAGAAGTATTATTATTGATTTATTGCATCTGATATAATTACAATTACACAATGTGACACAGTGTTTGTCTATGATACTGGCTTTTATCGAAACCGAGAAATGCGATGCAGATTTCTAACCAAACCGTGAACATTATTCGATTCAAAATGCTAATTTTAAAAGTAATTAACATTCTAAGATAAGTTAATTGAGAAGCAATGTACTTCAAAATCAATCGTTAATTTGCACTTAACAAAGACAAATCGCAGCCACTCACAACGTTTGACACGTAAGCAGTACACGAGTTACATTGATTGTTCGGAGAAAATAAAATTAATTGTAGGGTCAATTTAATTATTTGTCAAATGTTAATACTTGAAAACGATTGCTAGTAATGCATATTATTGTCCATTTTCGTAAAAGCCCGGGTCATGGAAACACACTGTATATGTATAATCTATATCAACTTTTTCATAAATCGGCTAAGATGCGAATATTAGGAAAGTTATGCATTGTGGTATGTTATTTTTTCAAATTTGTTTTGCCAATATTCCTTTTTGATTTCGTGATCATCCCAACACTACTCCTGACGCAGCACGATTTATACTCGTGCCCCCGTTTTGTAGAAATAAAAACAGTTCAATAGAAAAGTTTCCACATTTTAAGAACTTTTGACGAAACATTTTTGGAAACCATGTAATTCCTCGCAAGTCTTTAGGCAATCTGTATGTGAACGTGTCTGACACTGTTACAGTGGAGCATTTCTTTTAATTGTGGTAGAATGTACGTAATCCCAAGATGCTCCCCATAACGGAAGAGAGGGCAACACCGCAGGGGAGTTTAGTGGGTATTCTCATTGGAGAAGCGAGCCCCACATACCATCATGGGCTGCCTCAGCCTGGGTTGATGATGCGTAAATGCATTCTCCCCTGCGTCAACATAAAAAAACTGTATATGAACAATTTGAATCACACGCTTCTGTTGAATGAGTATTTGTTCTACTCCAGCACCTTAATTAGTCGTGTAAAAATGCGACATCATCATCGTTATAATTTCAGGCGTTTATCGCCCACTGTTGAACATAGTCCTCTCTTCCTGTACGCCACTGGTCCCGGTTCTATGCTAACCTCATCCAAAAGTGACCCGCACTCTGCCGAATATCATCCATCCATCGAGCGGACGGACGCCCTGCGCTTCTCTCGTCTGAAAGCCTGCCAATCTGTTGATAATCTGGTCCAACTGCCATCATGCTGCAAAAATGCTGTATGTTGAAATAAATGTTGTCTATGGTATTCTTCATGATTCTTATGAACAATTACTAAGGAATGATTTGATTGATTGGCCCTGGTTCGCTGATGTTGGTCCTTTTTTTTTAAGTCTTACAACAACTACATTGAAATGCTTCACATTATTTGCCTATTTTAATCCACTGCTGGCTCATTATTCAATCTTTGGATCTAGGGCCTATTGCAGAAAATTCTACTTATACTGCGCCTTCTGGCAGTCTGTACCACCCAAAAAATGTCCTAGAAAGGTGAAAAAAAGTGATATTATTACATTTCCTGACAATAATTTATGGTAATATAAATACTACGCAATTTAGAAGGAAATGACACAAGACAAATTAAAACCATGACATTAAGAAACAAATCACTGCTTTCAGTGTAAAAGAAGATGAACTGAGGCTTCCTGAAAATTCAAAGTCCATATCCTTCGGAACAGAACAATCCAAAATGCTTGAACAAGAACATACTCACAAAGAAAACAAACACTTCATACTTAGCCTCCTCACATTTTCCAAAGAGAAATGCCATCATAACAAGTCTCAAGAGACCTCCAAGACGAGTCCTCGAATAAATTCAGAGGCTCGCCTTACAAACATTCGGAGAATCTCGTTTAAAGTTTAGCATACTCTTACAGTCACAGTTAAGTGCATTATATGCAATTCAGGGAGTAGCTACAAAGCGAATAGTTTCAGTGGAACCTATGAGGATGGCTGTCGTGACACTGTACTGAGCGTAAACCGTATTAAAGCATTATAAATTTAGAAATAATATCATTTGAAATAGGCACAGTGTCTAGGAAGGGGAGTGATATATGAAAACACTGTGATACGTTTAGACCATTGTAATTCCCAGTATATTCTCCTCTTATTCGAATTAATCGTATTTATATACATATTTATATGTATAATTATACATGTGTTGTTCGTGTTCTGAGAGGAAATTCCTTATCGTATGGAGAGGTGTTTAATCTAATGTAATCTCTACTACGTTGTCTACGTGACGAACGTGTAGGATTGTGCTGGCCAGTAGTGTCCCTATACTCTTCCCATGGGTGTAGTAAGAGTCGACTAAGGGATTTGAAGTGTCATTGACCATTTGTTTATTGAACATTGACGATATAGGCAGCAGCATTATCATAGTGGAGTGGACACACTATTGCTATTGCCTATGTTGTGAACTCTTGATTCAAAATAAAGCATGCATTCAAAATAAAGATTCAATAGAATGCTATTGGAAATAGTAGATGTCTCGGATGACGTGTAACCGACAAACATGTGCTCCGAGGCTTTCCCATTTAACGGTCGAGGTGTGTATATTATTTTTCTGCTCAACGGAGCAGGCAGGCGGCAACTTAGTTTAGCGCACCGGCCGGCAAAGTGCTGTTTGCCGGCCGGAGGGTAGAAAAAATGCTTTTCACACGTTGGTAGTTTTAGAGAAAATAAGTGTATTTAGAGATCTGAGGCTTCTATGTATGTTCATTGTAATAAAATTATAGCAAATATAATAAGTTTAGGGATCAGAAAGTTGTTTACTTACTAATCGATAAAGGTTCATCAGGTAAAAAGAAAAATACATTCCTGTGACTAGTGCGATGGACTTACTTGTGTGAGATTCAGTACGGTGTAACAAAAGTCGTCCTCAAATAGTTTTAGTGCACGACCTACGGCGTATAAGGCTACTGAGCATTACAGTTGCTGTAACGATTTCTGGGCTATTTGGAAGTTGCATCGTTATTTTGTTAAAGCTGTTTTGAAGCTGGGTGAAACTGGCTTAAACTGGGTCAAGGGTTATTTGTGGAATCTTACGATTTGAGACTTTGCTATACTGATTTGATTTAGTTTTTGATGAGTCGAAATAGGTCGAGCAATAATAGACTTTTTTAGTACAGATGGTGCGTTTTTAGGCTCTAGTGCGAGATGTGTCATTCTACGTCAGGTCCAAAACTTCGGAGGGCCATCTGCACTAATAAACGTCGTACGAGACACGTGCAAAAATGCTCCCTATCGGTCGTGTTTTAAAACATCGCCACTAGTTTCGAATTTCATGTTTGTCGCACTTGGCAACATTTCATGTTATCGCAATGTGCTATTTTATGCATGGTAGTAATCCGATTCGCTAAATATTGTAATGTGTTTGATACTCACATTAGTTTTAATTCTAAAATCTTAAGATTTGGCTTATTGTTTGAAATCTAGTACGATAACATCGAAAAACGTGTTTAGTGCTTAATATTACTTAATATTACTTAATATAATTTTTTCAAGCATTACTTTGTGGAAGGCCATATTAAAACCATATTATTAGGTATATTTGGCATTGTTCTGAGGAGAAGTTTCATATGTTGCGATAATTCCATAGATAATGTTCTCGGGAATCTAAATTTAAGAAATAATTGAATCAAGCCAAGATCGTACATGTATCTAACATGCATGTCTTGTTTACTTCATCATCATCATCATCGTCAGCCTATGATAGTCCACTGCTGGACGAAGGCCTCTCCTATTAACTATGCGTATAGACGCAATAGGAGGTAAATGCCCATAATCGCCACGCTTGTTTACTTATTTTCAATATTTTTAATAGTTATCAATAACACATGTTTATTGGAAACAATCTCAATGGGAACTTACCTACTATTAAATTCTCATGAAAATTCTCAGAAACTTTCGAGTATGTTTCTGCAATTTAAATAATGTTCTGCAACTTGTACATTTGTTAGTTATATTCCATAATATGTATTTGGTATG
The DNA here is from genome assembly GCA_025490895.1 of Thaumatotibia leucotreta. NCBI lineage: Eukaryota > Metazoa > Arthropoda > Insecta > Lepidoptera > Tortricidae > Thaumatotibia > Thaumatotibia leucotreta. The sequence continues at coordinate 21,261 of JALPQI010013192.1, forward strand.
TTATATTTGTTATTTACGTATTTATTTTGCGACAAGTAATTATAGCGGGTAACACTAATTCACTTACACGTCCTGTATTGTGGAACAGCAAAGTAATATTGTTCATCCTTTAATAATATTTAATTTGCAATAGAAACGACTTTCGTTCCAACAGAAAGGCTTCGGCTAATCCTAGATAAGCTATGTCTGAGTGGAAACAATAGTTCCCAATTTGACAATTCCCGTTCAATGGATCTCCAAGCGAATTATAACTAGACAGGCAATTAGCAACAAAATGGTGGTTACATGTACATTAATTATGTAAGTTTGTCCCATGATAATTATGAATAATTCATGATAATACCGTATGGTGACGTCAGTAAGAATAAATTTGCCACCACCCCAACTCTTCCCCCGGATGCCCCGTAAGGGAATGAAGTGTCACTGACTATTCTTTTATAAGACATTGACGACGGGCAGCAGATTTATCGTATTAACTACGCGTATAGACGCATTAGGAGGTAAATGCCCATAATCGCCACGCTGGGCAAGCGGATTGGCGATCGCAGTAATGTGTCCACTATGATGACGCTGCTGCCCATCATCAATCTTGTAGTATGGTCAGTGATACTTCAATTCCTTAGTCGACTCTTACGACACCCGCAGGAGGAGTTGGGGTGGTGACAAATGTATTTTTACTGCCGTCACCACACGGCAATGCGGCAATGCGCCTATACGCATAGTTAATAGGAGAGGCCTACGTCCAGCAGTGGACTGTGTTCGGCTGATGATGTGATGTGATTAATTAATTAATTATAGCTCCCTAAGAAAGTTCTTCAGCGTAGGACTTGTTCAAACAAGATGGAGTGATAATGGCAGGAACTGAATGCAAGCAGCCGAAAATCGGAGACGGTGGCGTATTTACTAATGAAGAGGCCTTAATCCAGCATTGGACGCACATAAGATACTCATGGGCATTCAGCTCCTAATGCGCCTATACACAGTGTTTTTTTTTTAATTCCGTTAAATTCAACAGGCCGCTTGGTACGTTAATTGGAGCTACCCTGGCATACATGTAGCTTTTAGACGAACTAGAAAAAAAATTTTTTTTTCGTTTTGATTCATAATAAATGAAATGGTAAGTTCACACTTACCATTTCATTTATTATGAAATTTATGAATCGAACTTTAAAAATAACACAAAAGTTAATATCAGGTGACTGACGGCACATGTCAAAATAAGTAGCATTAGGACGTAATAAAGGTTGCAATACACTTGTTCATGTTCAGTCATTAAAATTATTTTTCTTATAACTCAATAACAGTAAGAGTTAAGATACTAGTTTCTTAAAGAAATTGATTATTTTTGACCTAAATAAGCTTCCCTTTAATTTAACGGAAATCAATAAAAACACAGTGTATAAATAGTTAATAGGAGAGGCCTACGTCCAGCAGTAGATTGAGATAGGCTGATGATGACGATGATGATGAAGATACTGGTGATGGCCTAAGAAAGGGACAGGAAAATAATGAGTCACAACCTCAAACAGTTGACGGTGACAGGCAAGATGAACGGCAAGCGGTTTTGGGGTCATATCTGTAAGATGGTCGTACCAGATTCGGTTGACTTTGGACATGAAATTCCACGATGCCACAGGGCAATAGGTCGAAGCAAACGGAAGACATTTGTCAGGGAGAAGGTGATACGGGGTAGTCACGACCCTCAGTAGTTTATTTTATTTTATTTTCATATTAGCAACTATCCTTTCAGGTCTTGTAAGAATATTATAATATCATAGTACATTTTGTTGTTTACTTGACTAAGGTACTTGGCTGGCTCACACGACTTGTAAAATATCACAATATAATAATATTTTTCAATATTACCAGCGCTAAGTAAAGTTTTTGAAAAACTCATTCTAAATCAACTAGTTTCCCACTTTAATCGTAACAAATTGCTCAATAGTAATCAGTTTGGATTTACTAGTGGCCGATCTACCACTGAAGCCGGCGCTGTCCTCCTTAAACACATCTTTGACGCCTGGGATAAAGCTCAAGATGCTGTTGGAATATTCTGTGATCTTTCGAAAGCCTTTGATTGTGTTGACCATGAAAATTTAAAAAGGAAATTAAGCTATTATGGGGTTAAAAATGTTGCCCTTGAGCTTATATCTTCTTATCTTTCGGATAGGACACAGCGAGTGGTTATTAATGGAACTCAATCATGCGGGTCGCCTGTGGCTCTTGGAGTACCTCAGGGATCAATTTTGGGCCCTTTTTTGTTTTTGGTATATATTAATGATCTTCCTAACCTTGTGCGAGAGAAATATGACATTGTATTATTTGCTGATGACACGTCACTCATATTTAAAGTGGATAGAAAAGAAAAGAGCTTTGATACCATTAATGAAGCGCTATCTACTGTTGTAAACTGGTTTACAGTAAATAACTTACTTTTGAACGCCAAGAAAACTAAGTGCATTAAATTTACCTTACCCAATGTTAAGCAGGTAAGCAACAGTATGATCAAAGTAAATGGTGAATCACTGGAATTTGAAGATCAGACAGTTTTTTTGGGTGTGACGTTAGACTCTAAACTACAATGGCATGCACAGGTGGCAGCATTGGCCGGCAAACTCAGCTCTGCCGCATATGCAGTGAGGCGAATCAGGCACCTGACGAACGTCGAGACGGCTAGGCTGGTATACTTCAGCTACTTCCACAGTGTCATGTCATACGGGATTTTGTTGTGGGGGAAAGCGGCAGATATTCAGACCATCTTTGTGCTACAAAAGCGAGCTGTGCGCTCCATTTATGAACTAGGTGCTCGGGTCTCCCTTAGGGAGAAATTTAAAGAGGCACACATACTTACTGTAGCCTGCCAATACATCCTGGACAATATTATGTATGTTCGTAAAAACATTCATGAATTCAAGAAGAATAGTGATGTTCACAACTTTAACACTAGGAATAAACATAAGCTGGCTGTGTCGGCCCACCGTCTCCGTAAGGTTAGTGCGTCTTTCGTTGGGAACTGTACACGTTTTTATAACAAAATTCCTAGTGATTTAACAAATTTGCCACAGCATAAATTCAAGTCTCAGGTTAAGCGCTACTTGATAAGTAAGGCGTATTATACCGTTAACGACTTCATAAATGATAAGGATGCCTTTAAGCCAGTACCTTAACGTGTTCGGTAAATCATATACATAAGTGAATGTTTACTATCATACTAATGTTTCATTTTGTCTTCATTAATTGTAGATCTGACGTAAGATAGTCATTATCTTAGTTTTTTTTCGTATTACTAATATGTAGTCTTGACACTTGGAGACTTTATACATCTCCGAGATTATCTTTTTATTTTAATTTTTCCTATTTTAATGTATATTATGTCGACACTTAGAGTCCTTTACACCTAAGTAATTTTAATTTTGTATTCAGATTTTCTGTCCTAGTTATTTCTATTTCTATTTTTTATTTTCTTGTGATAGTTGTCATATATGTAACGGGCAAGTACGAATATAAATTCTCATAAAACTAAATATGGTCAGCATTCATAGTATTTAAATTATATTGTCTGCCTGATAGCTTGCACAGTCATGCTCACTTTAAGGTCTCTGCTTACGGTGGCGTCGTTGATCGGGTCGCCACTTTCCCGAAAGAAGGTTGAGGGAGGCGATGGCTGAGATACGCGTCATACTCGTGAACGGGTGCTGTTTGCGGAGACCGGTCTAATCAAGCTCACTCATGGCTTAAATTCAAACAATTTTCCTGCTGTTCTTGATATGAGAAATTGAATTCGCTACATGTTTGTTTATTTATGATTATTTAATATTATGACGCATGGAGACCTTATACATCTCTGAAACATTTAGTGAAATGTATCCGTTTGTTTTCTTTTTACTCTGACAACTAGAGACCTTTACATCTCTAGCAGTATAATAATACTAATTTTAACGTTTAACTAAAAACAATTGTATGCCCTTTTACATATATCTTTACATCTATACATTTCTCAAAATTCATTAAATTTATATAATTGTTCTGACTATTAGAGACTTCATCTCTATTTAATGTACTACGTCTGTATTGATATTAAATCAAATTTATGTTTCGCTTTTAATTAATGCATGTTAGCCGTAAGATGTTATAAAACTATTATTTGAAAAAAGAAAGTCCCGCTGAGTTTCTTGCCGGATTCTTCTCAGGCAGTGGTGTAGGGTTAGAACCGGAGGTAGTTTTTTTTTCTCTCATTCGCTATTTAGTTTAACGATTCAAAAGCGCTCGTTGCTGGGCCTAATTGAATAAAGAATATTTTGACTTTGACTTTGACATATAATAGCACAATTATAATTCATGCCACTAAGAAACATCACCGTTCAAAATAAACTGTCTTAGTTTGTATATCTTAGTTGCAGATTATTACGGTGAAATTGTAACAGTCACTATTATTATTGAACAAATACATTAAATTCTACAGAGACGGTACTCTACAAAGCGTGAAGGAAGTAAAACAGACGGCTGATGTTCAAAGGAATTCTCTATTTCGTTTTCCGAATGTCCAAGACGTTTGAGAGTTAACGTTGCTGGGATTCATCTTAATTGTAGCTATTTTACGTTGCCTCTCGTCGGTGCTTCCTTATACCGTGTGTAAATCTAATACGGGCAATACATAAAACCAGGCATGGGATTAGTGTAATCATGGATTACGAGGTTTTTTAAGTTACATCATCACATCATCACATTATCAGCCTGTGATAGTCCACTGCTGAGCGCAGGCCTCTGCTGTGGATGTCTAAATTCCTTTCTTGAATCGATAAATTATTGATTCGATAAACACAGAAAATAAGGTAGATGTGAAGATCTTTGATTCAATTCAAAAATAATATATGAAAGATTTTATTCGAGAACTATATTTCCAGCTTTATTTCCAACCAAAAAAACATCTGCATGTAACTGAAATCATGTTGAAAATAAAATAAAACCTAACAAACTAGAAAATCAGGAATTTTGTAAAGCGTTATAAAGTATTTTTAAATACATAATACATTTAAGCGTTCCAAAACACTCAATGAAAATAAAATAGAAGTGAAATTCCAGACAAACGAATCCACTACATAGCAATTATTTGAAAATATATTTTTACAAAAGTCAGAAGTTTTATCGCCGTAAATATTTAACACAAAAATGTATTAGGCAATATTTCATCAAGTACTAGAATTATAAATACGGATCATCAACAAAAATAATACCTAACAGTCTTCTACTCTATTCACATAACTTCCTATTTAATTTTATTATAGTCCACTGCTGGACACAGTCCTCTCCTATTACTTAAATGCGTACGCATTAAAGGCCCGGCCACGACATTGGTCTTAGGCAACCGGCTTAGCGGAAAACCATACGTGCAAGAGGGAGTTCCCATATCGGCATCCCGCTCCAACTCATGGATTCGCACTTCGCCGGTCGCCTTATGGCCCGGCCACGACATTGGTCTTAGGCAACCGGCTTAGCAGAAAACCATACGTGCAAGAGGGAGTTCCCATATCGGCATCCCGCTCCAACTCATGGATTCGCTCGCCGCTGGTCGCCTTAGACCAATGTCGTGGCCGGGCCTTAAGAGGTATCAATGCTCATACTTGCCACGCATATCAAAGAGCGCTCGTACACCTTTATTATCACGACACTTACCATGTTACCACACTTATTCTATGTCGGTTATGTCCTACGTGGCCCTAGGTTGGACAACCTTACTACATGCCATGCCAGAACATAGGGTAAGGGTTGCTGCTCCACTGAAGCGGAGCGGAGCGGAGCTATTGGAGCTGAGCCAATGAGACTGCATCACAGTGTTTCGAATTTTGAATTTGAAGAATGTAATTGGTCAATTTTGCACAGCTCCGCTCGGCGTCAGTGTAGCCGCACCCTAAGAGTGGGTAAAGAGAGGGTACGACATGCTTACATACTCGTATTGCCTACCCTACCCTCCTGCCGCCCAGACAGTAATATTTGCCAGTGAAATTTGGATTGACATTGTAGGAAATAGAGTAACATTTATTTTGTTTCAGGAAACCTTTTTATAGGACTATGGGCGGCTAGAGGCTACAGAATTTCCGACTAAAATCAAATGAGTATGACATTCAGACCGACAAAAATTATAAGGGGTTCGTTTTTTGGAATTTTTACCCACAGGATCTCTTCAAAAAAACATTCATTTGAGCTCCGGCTACCGCTTTCTTCAAGAAGTTTGAAAGTATCCACTATTCTTACATCTTCACGAATAAATAATATGCGTAAAAGCCCCGAAAGAGCGCTAATATTTCACCTTTCTCGGCAAAGCCTCGGTGCACTCCATTAAGCTTTTAATAAAGGTACCATAAGCTGAAAACTTATGGTCCACCATTTTTAGTCTCTCTTCCGTGGTAATACGGTAGAAAAGTGAAAAAGAAAGCTTCGGCAGCCATGCGTCAATATGACGTCAGAAGTAGACAAGCAAAAAGGTTTAGGTCATTTTCCTGGATATACTACTCGTACGTACGTCATCAGATATACCAAAGCGGCCAAGAAAT
>JALPQI010013193.1:0-38878 GCA_025490895.1 Thaumatotibia leucotreta
CACAGTCACTGATGATGACACTTCGGAGGAGAGTAGTGATAGTGACAGTCACTCCGATTAAAAATTGTTAGTAGGATTAATGGCTTTTTGTCATAAAAAATTGTTCCCACACTATTACCTAATACTTACTTATACAGTGTGTGTCTTTCATAACGACATTGCTTTTAAGGGGTGAAAGTACTAGTCTTAATGAACTGAAATTAGCATATTTAGTTAAAGTATTTAAAAAAGCCAAGTTGCTAATGGCTATCGCTCAGTAGCGTATTTTAGTTTTCCGTCTTTGTCATTCTTTCTTATAAGTGCAGAGACGATTAAGCGCTAGGTAATTTTGTGTTAACTAAGAAGGCGGAATCAGATAATCGTTTTGTTTATGTACCGATTGAAAACTTCACATTGATTGAGTTGAAGTGTCAAGATAACATCAAGTTTGTTGATCAACAGACTTTCCTAATAAATTTAATAAAAATGATTGAACTATATAGGTAATGTGATTTCTAAGAAGTGATAATGTATGTGCAGTGATTTTTGATATCAGTTCAGTGAATAATACTATTCAAAATGTGCTGGCTAAGACAATAAGACACAGAAAGAATTGTTGATGTAAATTTGTTGTGCTAGTGTAGTCCAAATCTCGCATGTTTTAAATTGTAGTATTTTCTAGTAATGGATAATTCAGTAAATAAGTTAACGTCGGCAACACTTCGCAGTTACTTTAATGATTTGATCGAATTAAAATGAAAACGAAACTAGCTTTTCCTCTCAGAAACGTCCAATAAATGTTTGCATTACATTGCTGCTCAAGATTTTTATAATAATTAATTACTCTTAAATAATAAAGGCAATCATTATATTCTTTTACTAAAATGGTTAACAACACTTTGATCTATCGCTACTTAAAAACAATGTCGCTATGAAAGACACACACTGTATTGAGTTCGTAATTATTTCGCGAAGGATATATTTAGTCGATTAAAGTTAATACTATTCCCATCGGTCCCATCACTATTTTCATAGACAACAAATGCGATTGCCGGTCCGCCATATTTGTTTACCTTTTTTTCTTTTTCTATTGACCCACACTTTATTGCAAGGTTAGTAATACAAGTATAACTTAAAAGGCCTCCACCCTCGCTCCGGGTCGTTTCTGGTGCAAAGGTTATCCATAGGGGTTCAGCAGCCCTAGCCCAGCACGCTTAGCATATGATTGGTGCGACAGTATGTCACGGCGAGATAGATTTCCCGTCTTTTACTAATTATATTAACAAAAGAGGGACGGATAGTCTATCTCACGGCGACATATTGTCGCATCAAGCATGTGCTAGGCCTACAGATGCCATTCTGCAATCGTTTATTACTTATCGCTTAATAAATACTTTATTATGGTCACGTGACTTACCGCTTATCGTATAAGATTTCAGAATGGCATCTCGGCTATGCCTGCAGCGCCGCAATACTGCGAGTGTTATGGGTACCTTTGCGCCGTGATTAACGCGAGGAGGGTTGTTCGATTAGTATAATGTTGGTTAAGTATTATGTATCATTGTAACTTAAATATAACAAATCAGACAAAGTCAGAATGCTTGAACGTATAAAATGTAAATGTATAGCTAAGAAATAATTATATATCTTCGTAATTTTGCATCTGCTACCACCTAAATAAGTGTAGTATTATGTATTAGTTTACTTTTTCATTTTAATTTCATTGTTTTAATTTTGACCCGTTTAGCTGTAGTCTTATTGATTCGTAAAATGTGTTTAATAAAGTTCAAACTTTCATAATGGTTACTTTATTTATTTTTTATTTATTTATTTTATTTTTACATATTTGGAGAACCAACGGCTAAAAAAACAATAATAAAATTTAAACTGGAAACAGGAAGCCAATTATAGGGACTCACACATAGTTCTAATGAACAGTATAGTTTAATTTATCGCCCGTATTAGATTTACAAGCATACTGTACATCACAATGTAAAAATGACCGCATTTGCCGATTATCTGGTCGCCGGTAAACATACGACCAAGATAATTTATGTAGCGGCTGTTTTCACAATTCGGTTAAATAATGTTGTCAGTAATCTGCTTGTTTGAACTGCATTAATTAGTTTGCATTAACTTTGGAATAAATGCACGGAATTAAATACGGCTCCATTATGTTTTCAAATTGACGGAATGTTTTTATGGACAAAATGTTTTAATTGGTATTTCAACGGATTCATAATGTATGAGTGTAATTGTATTGACATGTGACGTAATAGTATGTTACGTTACGATCCAAGTGTGGAAAGTTCCAAATTTATATTTTTTATCAGCCTCCGTAGCCTCGACGATGCCCATTCGGGGTGGGTAATTTTTCATAAATTTCCATTTTATGGAGGGCACAGTTACAAGACGGTGCCATTTGATGTCTGATTATCACTCTTATTTTTATTTTATTTTTAATTTAAGTCTGGCTGCCTCCGGATTTGAGTAGAGATGTTCCTTGAAATGTATGGGTCTTGAAAAAAGATATTACTTTCGTTTTTTTTTCGTGTCTTTTGGCTCCGTAACTTTATAGAAATACTATTTCCATGTAAACACAATACTCAAAACATAGCTCATGTTGCAACAAAAAGTAAAAACATAGACATCAACTGTGGTCAGTACAAAATGTAGTGAAGTTTCTATGAAAAGTTCTAGTCATACTTGCTAAGAACAAAATCGTGCACTTTATGATAAAAGCAAGCCGCTTTGCACAGTGATAGTAGGGACCAAACTGAGCGATTTGACCCGCAGCAGCGGCAGTTTCACCCCTTAGGAACAGAGATGGCGCCACTTCTTTGAAAAATATTTCAAAAAATTATACAAGCTAAACTAATGAACCGATTTGAATGTTTAATATTTCAAATCAAAGTTCATTTTACACGTTACTTAAAAAAAATAATCAAAAAATATATATCAAATACTTTAGAGAAAAACCGGCATCTCAATTTTTTTTTCTTAGTCAATTAGTAGTTTTTACCTGATTTCATAAAAAAATGTATGCAACAACTTTATGTTTAACAAATGGCTTTAGTGCTCGGTTAATACCAAATTATATAAAAAAAACTGCACACCAATACCTTCAACGGTTCAAGAAATATTTGAGTTTGAATATGCGCGGTAAACGCGCTGCGGTGGCGGAGGTCAATGTCCTACCGCCAATCGCGCTACCAAAAATCGAAAAAGGTCCCGTTTTTTACCCGATTGACAGTTTTTACTTGATTAAAAAAAAAATTATGGAACATGAATATTTTTATGCTTGTGTATATTACTGAATAAATAACAAGTATTATAAAAAAAAAACCGACATCGATACCTCTCATACTTCACAAAATATGAAAGTTTGAATGTGAGTGTAAATTTCTTCAAAATATATTTTAAAAAATCTACAAGCTAAACCATTCAATCGATTTCAATGTTTAATATCTCAAATAAACATTACTTATACAAAAATAATAAAAAATATAAACTTAATACTTTCGACAAAAATGGTATTGTAAGGTTTTTTTTACTCGATTTTTCGTTTTTACTTGATTAAAAAAAACAATGTATTGAACATGAATAATTTCATGCACGTGTACTCGTAATTGTGTATATTATTGAATAAATGACAAGTCTTATTATAAAAAAAAAACCGACACCGATGCCTTACATTCTTCAAGAAATATTTAAGTAAAATAATTACTTATGCAGGTTCTTACAAAAAAAATTGATTGTAATGTTAAATTTGTAAAAAAACCGCTCAATTTTTTAAAATATAGCCTGCATTTTTAAGTATAATGTCCTATCTACACTCTACAATGTCTCGCGCGAGAGCCGAAGGCGGGCGTTTTCCCTCGGCCCTCGACCCCGCCTTCGGCTCTCGCCCGAGGGGCTAGGAGAGTGTAGATAGGACATCCCACTGCTGGGCAAAGGTCTTCACTCTCCTTCTCCATTCGGTCCTATTATTAGCCACTTCCCACCAGTCAAGCTATTTTAATAAATAATCAACAAAACTGCATAAAGTTTTTTCTGGTGCTGAATGACAAAAAATATAACAAAACGAAAAGTAACAAAAAGCATTTATTCCAAAGATGAAGAACCGAGAATAATATAGTCCACATTTTTAAAATTTAAAAATCTTCTTCTGGTTCAGCGGTTGTTTTGAAGTACTCATTGGTCATCAAGCAAAATAATCCGAGGTCAGCAGCAAATAAACCCTGGATTGAAAATTACATTAACTTACCTTTGATTTGTACAGCCAACTTTGCATGATTTACATTGGGCTGTGCATGGTAAGCTGACGCGACGACACCCACAACGCATAGTTTCGCAGCCAGATTTGCAGCCACAATGATCCAAGAGACTTAATTTGGACCAAATCGCAGTAACTGCCGACCATTCTGGAGTCCAACTCTCTTTTTCCTTAGTCTATCCCCAAGAAGATGGACATGGTATGGAAACCACTGGATTTAGAGTGTTTCCCCATATGTGGCCCGCTTGGTAAGCTGCCCGTAATGCATGTTTATAGAGAACAGCTGATGTAGGTGGCAGGCTTGTCACAAAGTTTGTTTTTTGAAGCAAACAAATCTTTGCGAACTTCATTAATGCCTATGTGTTCCGTCTGGCTATCATATAAGCGGCACGTAAATCTGGAAACAATTTGTAACTATGGCAAAACAATAAGGTTCCTTTTACCTACTAAAATTAAAATATGTAGGTACACACCTTTCCAGCTGTGCCATTACTTTTTCAGTGAGAGCTTCAAGAGGGCTTGAAATAAATGCAAAAGCTGTAGTTAATTCAGGGTGCGACATCCATGTTTTGAGGCCAGATTTTTTACCTTTTGCATTAAAATAGGATGTTGTGTCACACCATGTAAAAGCATGACAGCCTCGAAGTGCATTCGATTTTTCCGGACCGAGTGTATTAGCTATGCTGTGCCACGTATCGGAGTTTTTTAGCTGTTCCAGTTAATAACCATAATTCTTGAAGGCCTTCATCTTGTAATACCTTGAAATATGATATTAACAACACCAATACATCCGTGTCAGAAGACCGAACTACAATGCGACTTGCTCCATGCACAACCATGTCTTTCGCATGCCAAACAATTCGACCATCAGCTTCTTCCATGTGCAAAGGTATTGTCTTTTGATAAATATCAGTACAAGAATCGTTTGAAGCAGTTATCTGGTGTACCAAATTTGTCACCACTGTAGTATCAGATAAGTTGGATAGAGCTTCCCTGCCAAGAAAATTGAACAGTTCTGATTTATTTTGATCATTTCTCAAAAAATCTGACCAGTTACGTGGCAATGGACTATGGGGTGAAACTTCGCGTCGAACTCCTGTTCCTCTTTCTTCTCTTTCCTGCTTTTTAAGGCTACTTGAATAGTACAGGTCCCACACAATGTCAATCCTTTTACATTTCAGTTGTTGTATGAGGTGTTGAATTTTCGGCTTTAAGTCATGTGCAAAGTATTCTGTGAAGGTAGTTGCGTTTTTGGGTTGGTTCATTTGCACAAGTGCTGCTCCGTCAAATATAAGGCCATCGATCTGAGAAGGCATATGCCCAGGCTCTGCTAACGCTTCTAATTTCTCGGCCAAATCAGATTTGGTCCCTGAACGAAGTCCTCCATTGACTGACAACGAAGGTGGACAAATTTGGTTTACGTACTGGAAGAATTCGTTCAGATCAAGCTGCCTTTCTCTGGCTACTATGAAAAGACGGGAAAACAGGAGTACGTCAACTTTTAAGTTTTTGATTTTGTCAATTGGTGCGACCTTTTTCGATTTTTGGTAGCGCGATTGGCGGTAGGTAGGACATTGACCTCCGCCACCGCAGCGCGATTACCGCGCATATTCAAACTCAAATATTTCTTGAACCGTTGAAGGTATTGGTGTGCAGTTTTTTTTATATAATTTGGTATTAACCGAGCACTAAAGCCATTTGTTAAACATAAAGTTGTTGCATACATTTTTTTTATGAAATCAGGTAAAAACTACTAATTGACTAAGAAAAAAAAACTTGAGATGCCGGTTTTTGTCGGAAATATTAAATGTATGTTTTTTCTGTATTTTTTTTTAAGAAATGTATATAGTTAGCTTTCATTTGAGATATTAAACATTTAAATCGGTTCATTGGTTTAGCTTATATATTTTTTTAAAATATTTTTCAAAGAAGTGGCGCCATCTCTGTTCCTAAGGGGTGAAACTGCCGCTGCTGCGGGTCAAATCGCTCAGTTTGGTCCCTACTATCACTGTGCAAAGCGGCTTGCTTTTATCATTAAGTGCAGCATCCGGGCAAAAAATGGCCTTAGCAAGTATGACTATTCCAAATATTTTCAAATTAAGCATTTATTTATAAGCGACAAAAATATACAAAGTTAAAACTGTAATATTATCAAACTACACTATAAATAAATGTATACTAAACTAAATCTAAATCTAAAAACGGCCCCCGCGGCATGGTACCAAAGATGCTGGCAGCATTACCCCGCTGGATCGCGAGGCTGATCTGTTGAGCGAGGTAGATGCCAGCTCTTGGGTCACCTGTGGTATCTTTGAGTCTCTTTGAAAGTTGTTTAAAGAGACTCAAATTTCAATTTTCAAATTTAATTTCATTTTAATTGTACCATAACTTTTATTTCCATTGTGATCTCAATGTTAAATTTTAATTAAATTTACACACTGACGCGCTCCTGTGAAATGGTTTTCACGGAAGACCAGCGTCAAGGTACCTAACAAGTATGTTGACATAAAGCAGAGTGAAAAACTTTTCAGTGACTTAAAAATTAATGATAGGTATGTTATAGGTTGAACCTATGTTTGCATTTTAAGCGCACTGAATAAATTATTTTTCTTTCTTTCTTTCAAATAGGTCCGGAGGCAGAAACTTAATTCTGATGGCCAAATCATTTTGCACATTCTTTACCGACCTGATTACCCTTACTACATACTCGTATTTACATCTGACCCAGTAATAAAATTAATACTTTTTTTTTCTTCATACATCTGTAACCCACCCTACTGCCCACGAAGCTGGAAGAACTTTCAGGTTCGAATCCCAGCGGGGGCATTACTTAAGTATTTATTTATCACAGATATTTTATTGTTCTTTGGTCGTGGAAGTGAGTGGCAAGATAGTAGAGTACTTAGTAGAAATCTTTAAGGAATGCCTATATTTAGCAGTAGGTAGGCGTCTTTTCGCTGGTAGATGATAGATTCACGTAATCTTTTCTCGCAACGAATAGCTTAACGTTACAATATAATTACTTGTACGTAAATAAAATAATATATTTATAGTTTGTCTAAGGTTTTAATTTTTTGAGGCACAGACAGAGATAATCATACTGTCTCTTTCTTGCCCTAATGATATTGACTCAAAAAAAGATGCGTAGGTATATCGATGTGGGCCTAATATTGTTACTGCCAAAGTTGGTGTGACAGACTTATACTATACAGGTGTCTTTATTGATTTCCGTTAAATTAAAGAGAAGCTTATTTAGGCCAAAAAGAATTATTAGGTATGTATGAAAAGGAAAAAAAATGTTTTTACGAAATTAACAAAAGCCAATATATCAGGCAACTTCTATTAATGGCCCATGTAACCTGTCCAATTTAACGTAAATGTAAAAAAACAACCTGAAGAAGAAGAAATGTAAAACGTTTTATTACAACCCATCAGTTAGTTAGGTATCTGTAATTTCAAATACAAATATTATTTTTCGTAAGATATTTTATACACTTCGTTACACTTGTTACAGATTTTAAAACAAAATTTATGCAAACACCTGCCTGTGTTTATTTTTGTTAGTGGGTAAATGCACGCTTTTATTTAATTAAAATCTTCTTACTACATAAATCTTCAAAGAGCTTAAAGATTAATGAGTTTATTTTACCGTTACTTTAAATTAACTAAAATATAAATGGTTTCGATAAATTATTTATATTTTGTAAGCAATGATAGTTTATTCAACCACACGTAATAAGAAGCAGAATAATACGAGTGGGTTTTTATGAAACGAGCGTAGCGAGTATTAAAAAAATTCCAACCCAGGTACGTATTAAAAAAACGGCCATTCTGAAACTTCCAAAAACCTTTTAGGGGATCTATTGAGTCCCAAAACCACAGAATCAATGGAAATGCACTTATTTTTTGGCCACCTGGTATTATGTATTTGCTATTTAATGTAGAAGTGCTTAGTTAACTTCAATTAAATAATTGGGTCAAAATTATTTTCTTTGTCTTGTCTCATACCACTCTGTCACGCTTTTAGTTGCTGTTTCGACTCAGTGCGTAAAAAAAATCTGGTGCACTTTTATTTCTTTTTCACGCTAAATTCTAATCCATTCATCAGAAATTTAAAACAAAACATCATCTCATACAAAAATCAACACTGCGTCTCGTTTTTTAAGGACACAAAATAAGACAACGAAAATAATTTTGACCCAAATGCTGTCATATTTTAACACTCTCTTGTGACTCTCACTCCGTATAGACTGTAGCTACGTATTATGTGTATCTGATTTAATCCTCTATTTTAAAAACTTCAACCTATCCTGTAGTTAAAAAACGGCTGCCGCCATCGAATTACCGCGTGAAAAATCTAATTCCGAGCGTACACAGAATACGGGACTCAAAGGTATTTAAACTGAAATGTGCCGTGCACGAGAAACAATCCTTAATCCAAAAGGTGTGTTCTTTTCGTATTAAGTTAGGCGCATAAGATCTTTTGGAATAAGAAGGATGTTACACTGCTGACCTCTCGCCCCGGCCGTCCGCAACGATTTCACGTCACGCGGACCTATTCTGGTGAAGTTATGGGAGGTTTTAAATGTAGTTTAGTGGGTCTGAATTCAGTTTGGGGAAATTCAATGGAGTAGAATTCGTGTTTTTGTGGCTTTAGTTTTTATTCACTAGTTAGTTACGCTTGTCGGTAGAACCATGCCAAAACAGGCTTTTTTATCATGGTAAGGAAAGATGTGTTTCTACTCTATTTCGTTCGACACCATCTTCAAACTCGCATATCTTTTAAAGTAGGTACGTCTTCTTACCTTAAAGTGATAAACAGGACCCGTAATTTTCATGCCGATGACATCAATTTGACGTCACGATCCATTTAGGGTGATCCGAAATAGTTTTATTGTTTATTATTAATCATTAGTCGTCAATCATTTTAATCATGTACAAATAACTTCAAAAGTAGTACATTTGCACGTGAAATAAATAACACCTACTTGATACGTGAAACATAAATAAAACTATTTGATTTGTTTTATTACATACATTTTTTTAATGATATTGTTAACACATTTCAATAATTACGTAGAAAACAGAATTCCTCTTTAACGTACAGCACGTATCAAGTAGGAATTATTTATTTCACGAGTAAATATACTACTTTTGAAGATATTTGTACACGATTGAAATGATTGACGACTAATGATTAATAATATAATAATGAACAATAAAACTATTTCGGATCACCCTAAATGGAGCGTGACGTCAAATTGATGTCATCGGCATGAAAGTTACGGGCCCTGGTTATAAAATTTCGCAATAAGTAAGTTTATGTTTATTCATAACAAACACAATATAAAGAAATGAAGTTGTGTAGGTTTCTCGCAATTCAAAGCAGGGACCGGAACCGTTATTTTACAAAAACCTCGATATAGCCTAATATTTTAATATGTTCTATACTCTTTATGTACTACTTAATATTTTATGTAATTTATAACATCATATTTTTGAATTACTCCTTTAACTTACAATTTAAATAGGTACCGAAGAACGAAAAAATAACCGTTTTTTGTATGGAGATAATAACGGTTCCGCTGCCTGATTCAAAGTAAGCGCTGAACGAATAACTTACAGATATTTTATTTATATGTAGTTACACATTACATCGTCACTCATCACATCATCAGCCTATAATTAATCCACTGCTGGACGTAGGCCTCTCCTATTAATAATTATGGGTATAGACGCATAGGGAGGTAAATGCCTATAACAACCACACTGGGCAAGTCGGTATGGCGATCGCAGTACTGTGTCCACTGTCCACTCCACTATGGATGAAAAAAAATTGTCGAATTTAGAATCTCCTTTTTTGAAGTCGGTTAAAACTACAAAACAATTACATCTAGTTCTAGAATCCTCCTCAGTCAAAACGTGGTGGACCCCGATGCTGCGTTTTTCACTACGCGTATACCTGGACCCTTACCAATGTTTGCTGTGATTGTTATCATACCGGGTGTCACAAGACTATGGGGCATGAAGGGAAAGTACATATTTTAACTCTTTATAGGGCACCGGTCACAAAAATAACCACCTTATAACAGTGTTTTGTGTACTTTTTTCTTACACATAATTGTTTGTACTGCAGGGTGGCATTGTGGCTTGAATCTAGGATTTGATTTGATTCTTGCCCGCTTTATGGTTAAAAATTCTTGATAGACTGTTTTGGTAAAAAGAGACGTTATGATATTTTTATAGCAAGTAATACTGCATTACGTAGCTATTTTTAGAGGTATTAACTGAACAGCAACGCATAATTTTTATTCTTGCAATTTTAATAATTAATTTAAGTAATTTTACCCTATTCCTTTCTTCTGAAATACTATGCAACTTTAGAAGCATTTATTCTTTAGGTGCATGCTCGCGATTGTCATCATAAAAACAGATGTTTATATTTTAATATTTAAGCGGGTTCTAACTTTTCATAGATCATGCAAACAGAAATTATTTTTTGTATCACAAATAACAAGTTTTTCAGAAATAGGCCCTGTAGCCGTATCATGAGTTGGAAAGTAAAAGATACGTTAGGTTTTACTCGATACGTAAATGCATTACCTGTCTGTCACGATCGCACTGATATATTGGAGCGAGTGCAATGGCCTGGATGCTTAGCCAAGTTGCCAATCGCTAACGCTTAGTAGCGTATCGTAGTTTTCCCTCTCTGTCACTTTCATATTAGTGCGACAAAGACAGTTAGCTGCCTTTCGTTTACGATTGACGATTAAGCGTTAGCGATTGGCAACTTGTCTAAGCACCCTGCTTTACGTATCGAGAACAACCTAACGTTTCCGATACTTGCCATGTCATGGTACGGCGACCAATAGTAAGGGCAACTCGAGCGAAATACCCGCTAAATCTTTAAACTATCTGACCTTTTCACCTGCATTTTTAAAAGTGTAAACGTTTCACCGTGCATCGGTTAGTCCAAGTTTTGAATTTTTGCTACAAACTTTGAGAATTTATTTCTAGTTTAGATTTACATACCCAAAAAGAACCGTTAGTACCGGTATACAGGCTGGCCCATTCAAATCAGTCAGTATGGGAAAGTATGAAACTATAAGACATACGAAGATTTGTTCTCAGAAACCATGTCACCGATTTTGATAAAAAGAAAAACTGCATACATACATTAAAAAAAAAACTGTACCCAGCTAGGGAATCAAACCCGGTCGTTTTGAAAAAATAAACTTACACTATTTCTGTTCAGATATCGTTTGTATAGGTCTTAAGCAGTAAATGTCTCTAAGAAACATGATGTATAAAGTGAATGGAATTCATTGTTTTCACGTACTTAAAAATATTTTACTAGGTGTTTATTGTGTAAATCTTAAGAAAACAAGATTTTTTTTCATATTTATCAGCGCAGTTTTCCTTATTATTAAAATCGATGACATGGTTCCTAAGAACAAAATCTTCGTATGTCCTATAGTTTCAGACTTTCCCATACTGACCGATTTGAATGGACCACCCTGTAGAGTGCGACTTTCAACTGAAACATAGCGTAACCCCACCTTCTATTTATGAGTTCTACGGAATTCATCTGTGAAATATCATTTTGTCGTTTATATCGCTTTCTGATGAAGGAAAACATCAGCCTCATTCCAATAAGGCATAGTTTCCTCTTATAAGAAGGTCAGATAACAATCACTTTTGACGAAATAAGTACCTACTCCATATCCTGCAATTACGTTGCCAAGTGGACCCGTGCTCCCTGAACCGTGACAAATACGGAAAAAAGCTAGGAAAATGACTACATACATATACATAATAATAAATAAATAAATATCTTGCGACATTTTACACGAATCGACCTAGTCCCACGGTAAGCTCAATTAAGGCTTGTGATGTGGGTACCAGGCGACGATATATATAATAATAGATCCATACATATAGATACTTAAATACATTGACAGCCATGACCAAGGAACAAATATTTGTGATAAATAAATACACAAATAATGCCTTCGCCGGGATTCGAACCCGGAACCTCCAGCTTCGTTGGCAGGGAGGGTCACTACCAACTAGGCTACGGATGCTGACAAATATAATGTATGTAATGTATAGCTTTACCGCAATGTAAGCGTTAATATGTTTCTTATTTTAAAGACAAACGGGTCTTAATCGCGTAAACTTACGTTTAATTATATATAACCTGACGTTTCGGGCATGATGCTACACCCATCCGTCAGTGAGCCTGCCTGTGACCACGTCCATATTTTAAAGACCCGTTTGTCTTTAAAATATGAGTGATAGTCGTGAAAGTTTAAGTCAATATATTTTGTTTCTTTCTAGTCTGTTCTTTAAGGCCCACCGCAAAGCAATAGACATCTTTGCCGGGGACCCATTGAACCAATCACAACAAATCGATTACTTTACGGGCCTAGTAATGTTTGTATGCAATTCCATCACAATCATCTTTTGTTTGACAAGCCCTAAATGGGATACTTCCGAGCCTACGAACAAATAAAACATGGAAGCCGCACGCCATAGTAAATTGCCTTTTAAAAACGGTCCTGAATTTTACTTGACAAATGTCAGTCACCCCCTCTTCAATGCGTCCCGGTAATGAATTTCAATATCAACCTATAAAAACTTAAACCGCCATTTAAAAATTGTTGTGATTGGTCCGTCAAAGTTTTGATTGGCTATATTGTACAAACATTTGTCAAAGATGTTGCGCCGAAATATGCGCGATATAAAGAAAAGCGCTATGTCCTGCCCATCTTGGCACAATTGAACAATTGTGTTTGGTCCATGTTATATATGGTCGCAGTTCCGAGCCTATTTTTAGGCACTTAATGACAAAATTGAATTGCATGTAGGTTTAAGTCCAGGACTGGATGGAAATAGATACAGAAAAATATAACAAAATGTAGTCTGTAAATGATTTTAGAGCCCGCACCGCCTCAGGCCGTTATCTGTCTATGCTGTATGAAGGTAATTTTACTCCAAGCCATTATGACGGAAAACCGACGGCTGTTTAGAATTTACCGAGCCTGATACTGTTAATACAAACAAAAGATTGATTGACTGAGGTTCAGTTTATTAAGGTGTGGGAAACCTTGTATCAAATTGTTGGAAGGAAATATGAGCTTATTGATTGTATAAAATTTTGAGGAATTCCTTAGGTTATTAAATTCAATGCCCTGCCGACGAGGCTGGAGGTCACGGGTTCTATTCCCGGGAAGAGCACTAGCACTATTATGTTCACCACCAACGTTTTGTTTTTCAGTCATGGGAATTTTCTATGTATATCTTATGTTCGTAAGTAGAAAACAAAATTAGTGTATACAAACCTAAAATTTTGCATAATTTCATAATCACGCACTTTTAGAACACAATCTTGGTTTTATCGCCGACTTCAAATTATTGATATGTATTAGTAGTAACGTAGAAGTATAATACAGGGTGTAAGTCTAATACGGGCGAAGCTCTTAACGGGTGTTAGTTTAGGATATAATAAGTACATTTAGATAACTTTTACTTAAGATAAGAGTAACAAAAGAATTCGGCGCGCAATGTAGATCACCACACTCACGACAATCGCTCGTTCACAGCTAGCAAAAGCAGATGACATAACTGCCATATCAATACGAGTAATAACAAGTGTTCGTACTTACATTGCTGCTCTGAAAATCTCAAAAAAAATCTGTAGGGTCGTAAAAATCCAAGATTACATTGATAAATTCCATGCTTGGTTTAGTTATATCTACCAATGTGTTTCACGTGTATCTGCCAATATACAGGGTGTAATCGTTAAGTATGGCCAGGCCATAATTCCGTAAATATAACAGGTATCAGAAAACTTCCAACTGATATCGAAAGTGCGTTACCCAACGACTAAAATTGCATTATTTTTTTTTCTAAATAGATGGAGTAATATTAAAAATACTAGGTTAAAACGCTCCCATACATTTAGTATGACAACTAGCCTTAAAAATTAATTCAGATATTTCTGATTTTATTTCAAAAAAGTTATTACTGTCATTTTACTCGTTGGGCGTTACCCAGTTACTTTCGATATCAGTTAGAAGTTTTCTGGTATCTGCTATATTTACGGAATTATGGCCTGGCAACACTTAACGATTACATTCTGTATATTATTCGCTCAAGCTCGGCAAGCAGAAACAATAGCCGATCGTGTCGTGCCGCGAATTCGATCGTACAAATTAAATTACAGTCCTGCATAATGGCCCTTCGCCATGAATCGTGACGTCACTAATGTTGTAAACACTTAGTTTTATAGGGTATTTAGGAATAATGTGAAATGCTAAAACGTCGGTTAGCCCTAATTTAGACAGTAATGATCGTAATTTGCATAAAATAAATATTAATCGGTATAGATTTTTTAATAACTCTAAATAGTTGACATTTAATTCACCTTCATGAATAAACTACATTTTTAATCAACGTGTAAAATAAAGGACGATAATTTTCAGTACAAATGTTGCTTTTTTTACGCGCTAGGTATTATTTTATTCTGGTCAGTAGTTGAATGACTGAGATTGATTTTAAAATATTACTTATTAGTAATTCTCATTATTGTTTCCCGCGATTACAATATTGGTATAAATTACGAAAGATAGTCATTACAAAAGATGCAAGTCAATTGATGTTGTCCATTTATTGTGTAGGTACAGAGGGACCACAATTTTGTGTTCAATTACGTTAGTATACTCCATTTCAAATACCGTGGCCCGATGCCACATAAAACTTTGCAGTGGTATCGGGTCATGGTATTTGAAATGGAGTATTAACTGGCCACGCTCGTCTGTATTATCAACTATGGGCTCAGTGCTACGCCGAATAATCATAATGTAGGTTGCTACGCGCTACGACATAGCGTTCGTAGCACTTGGTAGCACCACAAAATATATGTAGGTGCTTAACAAAATCATCAAGTCTGATCCATAACGAGTCCCATTAAAAACCAGTAAAACCTTTTTTACCAATATTTTTCTTCCCCGGAGATGTTTCCACAACTGAGTGCTCCATCATTCCCGATTCTTAACGCGTCCCGCAGAGGAACCAGAAACCGTTGCACTTGGGTACCATTCATTGTAACGATACGCGTTTGCCATAGATGTATCAAACAGACACGGCAATTTTCTAATGATGAATTTGAAAAACGAAAGACGTTTACTGCCTTTGAGGCTGTTTGTATATTATGTCGGTTTTTCTATAATTATTAACATATACAAAATGTATTTTTTGTCATTCTCATTATCATCAACATCATGAAAAATTTACGAAATGTATTTTTTTTTCTCTGCTATTTATTTTAGCCATAAAATAAAATGTGCAGCTTTTTTTTATGCGGGCATATTATAATATCTATGTATATAATTACATGATAAAAAAAGTTTGATGTAACGCTAATTAATGTGAAATCATTCAATAGGTATTAATAAAATACGTGTTTACTAAACGTTTTCTTAAAATGTGTTACTCTTCCTAATTCCAATTCATTTTTTTAGGGTTCCGTAGCCAAAATGGCAAAAACGGAACCCTTATAGATTCGTCATGTCCGTCTGTCCGTCTGTCCGTCTGTCACAGCCGATTTACTCGGAAACTATAAATGCTACAGTAACGAAATTTGGTAAGGATATGTGTTGTATGAACCGCTATAGGATTATGATACTAAATTGTAAAAAAAACCATTGGGGTGGGGGCCCTCCATACATGTTACTGAGGGATAGAATTTTTTTTTTAGTTGTATATAAGCGTGTGGGGTATTAATAGAAAGGTCTTTGAAAATGATATGAAGGTTTATAAATCTTATTATTATTTAAGCAAATCGTTTTCGAGATATCAGCTCTCAAAGTCTGAAAAATGTGTCCCCACCCCTTTATTTTTTAAACTACGCGATATAAAATTCTAAAAAAAATATATGTTACGCACAATAATAAACTCTATCAACGATTTTTGGTTTGATTAAATTATCTTCTATAGTTTTTGAGGTAGGTTGATTTAACTGTATTCTTTTAATAATAAATTCATAATGGTACGGAACCCTTCACGCGCGAATCCGACTCGCACTTGGCCGGTTTTTTTTTCTGTGATAATGAATCTTTGTGAAGAATATGTGAGTAAATCTTAATATACTTATATTCCTATATCGACTCATTTGCTTTGAAATTTTGAGTGAGCTATATTCTTACGTAAAATTGACAGCTGGTAACCAGAGTTACCAAAGGAAATGAGTGGATATTTTACAGAAATATTTAAAATAATAATAAAAAAATATGAAAAGCAATAAAATGTTTATCAGAGCTACTCATTTTTTATACGTAAAGCTACGCTACATTAAAACGAAGTTTACTGAAAAATACTATAACAAAAATTATTTACTCAAAAATTACAAAGTAAACGTAACATATTGAAAAACTGGGTCATATCGAGTTGCATCGCCAAACGTGAACTACGTAATTACAGCGGGCAAATAATTAATTTCTGCCGGTTAAGCCCGCAGTTTCGACAAACAAAAT
This sequence comes from Thaumatotibia leucotreta, assembly GCA_025490895.1. Lineage (NCBI taxonomy): Eukaryota > Metazoa > Arthropoda > Insecta > Lepidoptera > Tortricidae > Thaumatotibia > Thaumatotibia leucotreta. Next base: position 16,792 of record JALPQI010013193.1, read on the forward strand.
ATGGAGGCCAGGGCTGCCACAAGGTTTAAACCGGATTTTATGACGGACAAGCTTACTCTGACGAAAATTGAGGCTACAATGTTACTCCTGTTAATTAAAGTACGCGTCGTATGAATCCGGGTTGATTTTTTAAAGGCTGTGGGGGTTTTTTAATAACAAGCACTTATGTTGATTTTTGATGATCGCTTTTTACAGATCCCTACAGGTAAGCAAAGCAACTTAGTTTTATAATAAAGATATTTTCTTTGTGAAAATATAATTGAATGTCATTCATTTGAAATTAATGTAACGTTTTATTTATACTTGAATAAATCATATAATACGATTCAATAACTTTTTATTACACCACCTAGGCAACAACACCTCAAACGATTTTGAAATTTAGAAAAACCCAGAAGATTTATTAATATTCTATCGCATTCTATACATTCTAACTCTTTTCGCTAGAACTAGACATTGAAGATTGTATTTTTAAATATATGTAAAATGACCTTTCACGTAACGATTTCTTGATACAGTGTAAGATGGAGGAAAATTTCTTAGTTATGTGGCAACCCTGAGTTTCGCTTCTGGTGTTACAGACTTTATTCAACTGTCTACAAGTAGAATTAAAATGTTTTAAGCGCCAACAATATGTAGCTGCTACTGTGTTAAATTATTTGAAAGTTCGTCCACAATTTTGCGGAAACCTCTTAGAGCGGTTCCCACTACGTCAGGGTTGTCATATCTAAGATGTGAAATCGAATTGAAGATCAAAAATATAAACAAATGGGATACCACCACAAAAAAATAATCACGAGACACCTCTCGTAATCCGGTAATCCGGTAATCTAAATTCATTACAGTCACTGACGGTACGTAGAAAAAAAAATCAAAAATCAAAACAAGAGGGTGCTCCAAATGACTGTTTTACGAATTCATAAGAACTCCTAAAATTTTGTATTACAAAGTACATTAATACAGATTTTAGTATTTTTACCTGCAAATCAATCATTTTCATATTTTAATCGAAATGAATTCTATCGTAACGTAACTATAGGTGAAGACTGGAATTCGTTCCCAGACTATCCTAAAGATTAAAGTAACACGACATTCGTTTTCAAACATTGATTATGTTGATTATTTACATCACCCTAGCAAATTTTCTAGGTTTTATTTTTGTAATGAGGAACCGTGGACACTCAAACGTATGTTTTTTATTGTCATATTCAAAAATATGTTAACGATTGTGATACTTTGTGTATCGAACATACTTTGACTTTCGCGTATCTACATCTACATATAAAACATTGTCTTAGATTTAGTACCTGTAAGGCTAGTAGTAAGTGTAGATATAAATAAAATAAAATAAAAAACCAACCTCAAAATGCGACGTTAACTTACAAAGGTGTTAAAAACTACATTCGATATAAAACGTTTTAAACCCCTGGAATGGCACTTTAACATTGACTTTGTAATGTCATGTTATTGTCATAGATTGTTTACATTTTTGATCTCGAATTCCATTTCAGAGCTTACCAACTTATTGGTAGATCTACTTATTTTGCCTTCGTTCTACCTATCTACCACTCTCAGTATACCTATATTTCAAAATTTTACGATGATCAACAATCTTCCATATCTTTACAAAATGTGATTGTTATTTCATCGTTTGAGCGCGTTCCAAAGTTTGTGGGTATTATTTATGTCAGCTTGACAGCCTTGACAACTAGCAAATGATACTACAGACAGTGACAGCATTCGCAGCGTTTTATTTGTGTCGGTTGGTAAAAAGCGAACAATCTTCAATTTGCCGGTAAAGTAGGTTTATAGTTTGCTTGATTTCTCATAACAAAACACATTTATTTTACAGTCCGAGATTGTTATGTTACCATATCCCAATCACCCTTTAATAAAAATAAAGTTTACTTTTGTAACGAAGTTTCTACCATAAACAGGCATTTTTATTTTCTCACTGTCTTTATCACTTGGACTGAATTTTATTGCAAAGTTCACTTAGAGATCCGTGAAACACATTGAATCCATTTCAATGGAACACTGACTGGGAATAGTATTGTTCAGTTGACGTCGCCTCTGAATTTATGAGCGGGTCTGCAACCGATAATAAAATATCTCCATCGCAGACCACGTGTTAATTCCAGGAAATTCAATAAGTCCCCAAATAATGGGAATATCTCCGCCAATGGTGCGGCTCCGTCTTGACAAGACAAAGAAATTGTCTGGCTTCCAGCCAACAGACCAGCTCCTTGGAGCAGTCAAATCGGTAACTTGAAACAATCGCGACTTTAATATCTAGAACAGAAAGGTGCACCCAAAAAAATAACCCTGTACAATAAGCCTCACCGATCAAAGATTGCTCCTGGACAAGTCACATTCAAAAGGCTTCAGTTTTAAATTGCAGAACTTTTCTATTGACTTTTGCAAGCAAAGGCAGCATTAGGCTAACGTATGTTAGTATTCTTGGAGGGCTGCCGAGATAGTTGCAAACGATTACTTTTTATGTCAGCCTCATACGTATTTGAGGAATGCCTTCAAAAGGGCTTATTCTTGTATGTTTTCCATAGAGATACGAGTATAAACCCTTACAAAAAAACTGTCACAGGTAGGATAGTCCGAGGTAGGATTCAGACCTATGTTAACTTTCGGGCCTGATGCTTAAACTTCGCGGGTGGTTTCTCAGCCACCCGGTCTTATATTGATACCGTTTAAATTTCTCAGGTTTTTATCTGAGAATTTCTTATACTCATAATAGGCGCATGATAGGCGCCTAGCCTATCATGAATCCATCTAACACAAATCAAAGTATTTCACAAAATTATTTGATTTGTTTCTCAAAACTTCTGTAGGTAATGTTGCAGGGCTATTTCAACGATTTTCTGTTAGTTATTATGTAATAATATAAGAGTACCTTCACTGTTAGGAACTGGGTCTAAATTATATTCGTTGTCTTGTTTCATACCACTCTGTCACGCTTTAAGTTGCTGTTTCGACTCAGTATATAAAAAAAAATCAGTGCACTTGTATTTCTTTTTCACGCTAGATTTTGATCCATACATCAGAAATTGAAAACAAAACATCATCTTATACAAAAATCACCATTGCGTCACGATTTTTAGGGACACAAAATAAATAGACAACGAAAAGAATATTGACCCAACTAACCTCAAAAACAAATTAGCCGCTATAATAACTACGGTAAACCCCTACCACTCATGTTTTTTGTATGCAAGAAAAAACAGCAGACTCATTCCACGACGGTCTCGCCGCCATTAATTTTGATTTAAACTTGATTTGGTTTTATTTATTACCACACCGATAGACATCACATTAGCACTTATTAAAACTGAAATAAAAGGTTTGAATACTTTAAAAACACGACGATATGGTGATTAAAACATTTTTGTAATTTACGGTTCAGGCACGAATGTGTCCAATGTGGGAATTGTGGTTTAGTAAATTAAGTGTGAAGCGCGATTTCAAATATAAATTAATATTTAAACACTTTGAAAGAGGTATTAAATACGTATTGTATATTATACGTATGTAAAAATGATAAATTAAAAAATCAACCTTCGATTGCCGATAACCCTAATTGACCACCGTCATAATATCACACTCAAAACGTCAGGATAATTAGTAAATGTAAGTGCATGGGATTAAGTTCGCTAAAATAAGAGCGAAAACCGTACATATTTAAAATATATAAAACTTTAGATAAAAATACAATAATACATGCTTATACGGAATAACACTGCAATCGAAAATTCTTGATGGGATTTGAGGATTCACAAAGTAGTATTTTTGATTACGGCATTATTCATGATAAATTCCATTATCTTCCCAATACAAATATCGATGCTTATCATGAACAACGCTGCATCTTTAGACAATATACTTTTTCCTATTTTTCCTAGGATTTGTAAGATCCTATGTACTATATGAAAGAAATAAATTACTTGATTACTTGATATCTTGTCGTAATTTGAAATCGAACAATGTAGCATTAGAAATCCAATTGCATGCTCGTACTACGAGTATTTTGGAATACAGTGTTGTTCATAATAAGCGTCGATTATGTTATTTTTATTATTTAATTAATAAAAAGTCACTATTAGCAAAATTATCGGAACTTAAATTGCACATGTTTATTGTATTCATTGATGAATATATATTCTTCAGTAGAATAATATACTTATAACAATGATACCACGTTAAGTTGACTGTTTATTTTAAAGTTCAACATAGTGGTTTGAGATATAAAATTTCAGCAGATACTTTTCAAATTGATACATGTATTTCAAATGCTATGCAGTGAGCTTTGCGGCTACAAACACAGTGCATTGAACTTAAAAATACCCCCGCGAGAGTATTACGGTTGCCAGTTTCACTGAATTTACGATACAGCTCCAACTAATGTAATCAAAAATATTATTGCCATACCAAACTTTCTCAGGCGAGACTTCAGGATGCTTAGCCGAGTTGCCAATCGCTAGCGCTTGGTAGCGTATCGTTGTTTTCCCTCTCTGTCACTCTTGCATAATAAAATATTAGTGCGACAAAGACAGTTAGTTGCTTTTCGCTTACGATTGACGATTAAGTATTAGCGATTGGCAACTTGGCTAAGCACCCAGTAGCCCAACCACGAGCTGATGCTACGTTATTAACACGCATTTACTTTCTATGCATATTATTGCTGCGAGCGAACCGGATCGGGGGGAAGACATACTTATCAGCATGCATACGCATTTTGTCTAATAAAATTGGCTGTTTAGTATGATACGTGTAAGCATGCGTACGCGTGCGGAAAGCTGGACGCGGTCCCATACTAAACTGACATTTTCTATAGACAAAATACGTACGCATGCTGATAAATGTATTTTCACCCTTGAAAGTATACGCGTGTTAATAACGTAACGGCGGCTCATGGTATGATTACAGGAGGCAAAATTCGTTTTAAAATCTCGATATTATGGCTACGTTTGTGAAAGTGTTGAAGTACTGATGTAACCAGTTCCTATGTATTTCAAGTCATCGTCATCATCATCATCATCAGCGTATGTTAGTCCACTACTGGATGTAGGCCTCTCCTATTATATATCTCCTATTACGCATCATCATCATCATCATCAGCCTAAGTTAGTCCACTGCTGGACGTAGGCCTCTCCTATTAACTATGCGTATAGACGCATTAGGAGGTAAATGCCCATAATCGCCACGCTGGGCAAGCGGATTGGCGATCGCAGTAATGTGTCCACTATGATGACGCTGCTGCCCATCATCAATCTTGTAGAATGGTCAGTGACACTTTAATCCCTTACTAGTCGACTCTTACGACACCCGCAGGAGGAGTTGGGGTGGTGACAAATGTATTCTTACTGCCGTCACCACACGGCATCGTATTTCAAGTAGATTTTGGTAAATGTTTTTAACCTCGACCAATAAAAGAATATTCGCTTTTCATAAGTAGCTGTCAAACAATAACAAAAACGATCACTGACAAATAAATATTGCAATTCAAAATGAATTATATCGTCAAATATTGTGAGTCCTATAATATTATATGATCCGTGAAATTGCTGTGAATAAATATACCATTTGTCGCCTTTAAGAAAAAACTCACGTTGCGCCCCAAAGCGGCTATCGATCTTTTGCGCAAGCGATCTTGAATGACCTTATGCATAAAAAATACATAACATTGACATTTCTGGCGATACTCTCCCGCAACAATATACAAAAAGCTTTTTATTGCAATGTTGGTTTTTTGTACCGGATGCTCTCAAACAATTTGCGTTTTAGAGCGTTTTTTCTCATTTTTATGAAACTGATATTATTTGTAGGGTTTCGTAGTTAATTAGGAACCCGTATAGTTTTGTTATGTCTGTCCGTCTATCTGTCTGTCCGCAGCATAGCTCATTGGCTGTTAGTACTAGAAATTTACAATTGTGCAGGTTTATAGAGGGCTTATAGAACACTTTAAAATAAAACTATTTCAAAAATAACCGGCCTAGTAGTTTTTGAATAGCTACGGAACACTCTAGAATGCTATTGACCAGTGATTTATTTCTTGTGAACACTTCTGTGACAAATTTCTGTCAAATAAAGATTATCATTGACAATAATTTTGGAATCGAGCAGAAGATACGAAATGTTTATTAACACATTACCCATGTTATACAAATAAATACTGAAATGAAAATTCTTATAGCAAGATTTGATAAAAAATAGGTGTTTTGATTTATGCGTCAATTCACTAAGTAATTAAGAGATCGTGTAAAAATGCCTACTTTAAAATAATAACTACGTTTAAGTATAAAAAAAGCCAATTCTTCAAAACGCTCAAATATAAAAAAGTCTAAAAGATTGCATTAAAATGTGTATACTCTCAGAATGGACAGAAAGAAGACAATTGCGACATTTTTATACCCTTATATCTTTATATTCCGTCTAACACTAGTGGGGACATTATTATACTTTGTTAAACTTATATTAGTACCAAGTAGATTTTATTAAGTCTGGTGTCAAAAAAATAGCGGTTTATTATCGGAAATATGTTTTGGACACCGCATTGAAGTCTTAGGCACTCAAACATTTGGGTTGTAGACCGCAAACATAAGACCGAGACTGAGCTTCGGCTTATAAAGCACGTAAGAACCAAAAATGGCTGAAAACCGAATTTCACGTGTCATCTCTCTAGTTCTGTAAGTTTCGGACATTTTATCTGGTCTAGTTTGAAGAGAAAAGTGAGAGCAATTAAACATGCTAGTATAAATGCAATGAAGAAAGCGATCGAATTTCACTGTATACCACTTGATCACAAACGTGCTGCGAGCAAATATTTTTATACCATTTGAAGACCATTAGTCAAGTCAAGGCAAAAGGTAATCATATTGACAAAAAGTAAATTTAACTTACTTCTTACGTATTGTTACGTATTCTAACTTTTTTCTTACGTATTGTTGCAACTAAAAAATCGTAGTCATTTGAAATTGCTAACACTTCATATCGTCCACCCTGTAGCAGTCATTGTTATACAACGCCATATTTCCTTACAGTGATAAGACGTGTAAATTCACAGATGTCATATATACCATAGATCAAGCAAACGTATCTACTTAGCGTGTCAAATGAACTCAGTGAAATCCACTGAGTTGTCCGTCTTTAATCGCAGTTTCCAGCTTTCGGGCGTCAAATTTTTTAAGTTGAAGTGAACAAAAACATTAATAATGCCTCCTTAAGTAATATTAATTGCAACAACACAAAAAAATAAGAATACTCAAAGGCCTGAGACATATTTAAAATCATAGGCAAGTAACAACTTCAGTACAAAATCTGACACGCTCGGCCGCCATACAAATGAATGAACTTGTTTCTTCTATCCAAATCTAATTCTGTGTGTAAATCGGTATTTTTAGATGTATATAATATATATAGATACTAATAAATAAGTAAGCTCGTGGTGAACTGTGTACCAACAATTTATCGTGTGAAGAAATACCTGCCGCCGACCATTGGGTCAAGGTTGGCTCTTCGTATTTCCAGGGGTTGAATTTATAGGCGAACTATTTCTATTTTTATCCGTTATATTTACTACGTTTAATTCTTAGTATAACAGTGGTGTGGGAGGATTGAGGGGACCATCTATTTAATTGGTCGTATTAAGTGAGCCGCTTTCAAAATGTTCGCAGTACACTACACAATTGAGACAGATCGTAAAATAATTGTTTAAATAAATAAATGTCATGGAACAATATTATACGAATCAACCTAGCTCTAACCTAGTAATAAGCAATGATATGTATAATAGATAGATACAAAGTTTAAATACGTAGCAAGCAGCCATGATCAAGTCCCAAAAATTTGTGATAAGCGCACAAATCAATGCTCTTGCCGGTATTCGAACCCGGAACCTCCAACTACTATTAACTCCCACAGACACACAGTCATGCACCATGCGCACCGATGCACATGCAATAAGAGAGGCTTTTTTCCAGCAGAGGACTGAGATAGGCTGATTATGTGTCTGCCAGAAGTTGTGCCAGTACCATGTCAATAACTCACGCTGGGGCTGCTTGAGTCCAGAACTCCCATGCTACTTAATGAAAAAGTGTAATATGAAAACGAATTCGTTTCGACAATCTGCGAAGGCCGAAGGCGGAGCTCCGCGTAGGGCCGAAGGACCGAATAACGAGGCCGAACCCCGAGCTGCCAGAGTCCAGTGCTCCCATGCTACGCAATTAAAAAATGTAACATCGACAATCTGAGAAGGCCGAAGGCCGAGCTCCGCGTAGAACCGAAGGCCCGACGCGTCGCCCAGAGGCGTGCCAGCTCGCGAGGCCGAAGGCCGAGCTGCCAGAGTCCAGCGTATGAGCCCAACAACTGCGACAAAAGTAAAAAATAATACAAAAACAATAATAAAAAAATAAAAGAAAATAAAAAACAAATCTCCAGTCCATCGTTCAGTCGACAAAAATAGAGGCCCGCGAGACCCTTGAGTACATAATAATTGTATATTGTCACAGCAAAGGGGAAAAAGAAAAGTCATACCAATTGTAATCTCTTTCTAAGGATTCGATTAATGTAGTTCTATCTTTTGTCACATACATATAAAACATCCATAAAAACGCAATGGTATTTTTAGACTTTGTATTATTAACTGAATAACGCTTGAGAAGGTATTTTATGTGACCCCAACAAGTATTTGAGGTCCAATGGGGTCATTATAAAAGCAAGTAATTAGATTACACACAATGGATAAGAGTGACCCTCTTCCTCTTTGTCAATTGACCTCTCTTGACGTTACTTGTACTAACAAAAGGCCTCTTTTTAGGTAGGAATTATCATTTTCCGTTCATTATAATTATTTTTATTAGCATTAGGTTGTTTCAGAGCTTTCCCTTGCAGTGGATAAATGCTTAAATAGATATGTAGGTACCTAATATACAGGATGCTTGCGAGCATCGCAAGAAATTTTAATTGACCATAATTAGAATCTTTGCTGTAATTGGATTCGGAAATAATCAAACATTTTTCGAAAAAAATGTTTGTCGACCCTCGTGATCCTCATCATAAAAAATATTTTTGATTAAAATACTATCACAATGTGTTTTAATCTTACCATACATATAACGAAACAACCTGACACTAAAATAAAAAAGAAAAATAAAACATTTTCACGAATTATTGCTACGAGTATGACTTGATACGGGCAATGTTGAAACGTAAACAAAATGTCTAAAAAACAGTAAAAAAAATGGTGACATTTGACTTTAAGTCGCATAATATTTTTTGTTTATTTTGACGTCTATAAAGCATAGTGCCTAGTGACTGCCTGTCAAAACTTATAGCACACTTAAAAGTCAGGGATACGTAGCACTACAGATACAAAATCAACTCACCGAGGTCCTCTGCATCTTCAGTCCACTCTCCCGTCCCCAGCACGAGGGCCGCCGACGCCACCACCAACACAACACGAAAGGTCAACGTCCTTAACACTCCCATCTTCACAGCACAGTAGCCTGTCATTTGCCGTTTGACTTTTGTTTTTGCGACATGTTCCAACTCGTTTGCACTATTGACTGAAGTCAAATTATAACACTGCTTTTTATACTGCAGTGTTATTCACTAAGGAAACCGCCTGGCTGTCAGCGCTGTGTCAGCGCTGCGGCAGCGTCAAGCCTAAAAATGGTATTCACTAATGTACTTTAAACAACACTAGTGCTCGGCGACGAATGCGGCGTCGAATGTGAATAAGAGAATAGCATACGAGTAGCTGTTGTCAAAAGGCATTTTGAGTTTTATGTAGGTCGCACTTACTTCTAGAGTTAAGTACTGGTTTTATTTCACTTTTCTAAAGATCTACTTATTTATCTGTTACATTTATATTTACGAACACTGAAACCTCTTACTGGCATCCGCTTTTAAATGTTAAATTATTAATTACCTCACCGAATTCAAGTATGTCAGAATAATAATCTTCTTAACATTAAGTACCGCACAGTTTTGTATCACGCACGAACTGTTCGGGGCCCGGTTAATATCGTCTTGAATTATTCAGGAGCGTTTTAGCCACGGCGTCGCCACCTGGAACAGAGTGGAGGCATCATTTCTTTTCGGAATACACGGTAATAAACTGGGGTAGAGATGTGCCGATTTAGATTTGTAAGCAATGTGGGATATGTATGTAATTATACTCATTAGATGATTAGTGATTGAGACATCGTTGCTACGAACAAATAGAACATGGAAGCCAGACGCCATAATAATTTGCCTTTCAAAAACGGTCCTGACTTTTAGTTGACAAGTTCGGCAATAAATTTCAATGACAACCTATAAAAACTTAAACTGACATTTAAAAAGGAAAAGAATAAATGTAAAGGTGACTATAATCAGCTTTATGGGAAGTGCCGGGTCCTCCCTGTACAAGAAAAGTTTAGGTATCTTCTGGCCGTGGACCACCACGGGTGCAATGACCATAAAATGCTTAGGCAGTTAAACAAAAGGCCGTTGAGAGTTGAAAACCGATCTCATTACATAGAACCACAATGCTGTAATTACTATGGAGAAAGAACATTGCACTTATAAACTCAAACAGGTGTTCACAATAAAGATGCCTTTTAATCAATATTCTTATTACTAACACATACAATGATGTAGGAACACAGTTAGGTATAACAGACCAAGATATGTTACGAGCACGAAGGTTCAGAACAAAAAGTGGCGCTCCCTACAAAACGCTCAAACTTATTACCTTCGTTCGGGTAAACTCGGCACTAATCGGTTTTAGCGCGAACCGTGTTATGAACTTCCGTGCTGGCATAACCTTAGCTAATCATGTTAACATCTTTTTTTATATAAATCTGCTGTATAACATTATACATTTTAAATATACCACTGTCTAATTATATTTATACAAATTTTGCTTTATTTTATTTATTTGTGCGACAACATCCGGCTATCCTGCGCACGCATCCGTCCTCGGTTGCGTTATAGTCTGGTGCATATCTGAGAACACACAACAATATTTTAATTTCGCTATCAAAGTAACTAGCATCAAAATTATGAGTTGTTATTCCATCGCCGGCCAACAACCCACAATTTGACATCTTCTTGTCTTTATCGATAGCAAAATATTCTTAAAAGCACAGCAATATCCAGATGATTCCTAAATGGCACTATTCCTTCGACGGTTAGTGCATTTAGAAAACAAATTCGAATCATCAAAATAGTCACATAGTCCCAAGTAATCCCTTGCTGTTCCATCGACGGTCAGCTTGTCATTCAAGACTATGTACCACTTTTAGATGTTCGAAGCTATTGCACCAGACAACATAATCACAGCGGAAGGTAAATATTCATAGTCTCTATATTATATGACATGTTCATTAGTTACTTGAATCAATAAAATAACTACCTGACAACATCCGTGTTTCCATTCTTGATCCTTAAATATCCATGTCTTTGATATGTATCCATGGTTTCATGTTCTCAATACAGGTTATACCCTCGTATTGCTTGGTTGATCTGTTTGCACCTCTCATATCTGTTATTTTATACCGATCATGACCTAAAACTTCTGTTACCTGGAAAGGGCCTTTGAATACAGGTAATAATTTCGTGCTTTGTCCATCATTATTTTGACTCGGTATCTTTATAACTACTAAATCACCTTCTTGAAATTCATGTGCATCTTTTCTTTTTGCATCAAAAGTTTCCTTCTGTCTTTGGGCACTGTCTTTTATTTTTTTGTCTACGCTACTTCTTAGGCTTGTGACATCAATTACTCGTTCGTCATAATTTGTCATAATTTTATCAGCATCGGTTTGAAGTCTGTAGCCGAAAAATACCTCGCTTGGGACTGCACTCGTGGTTTTATTAATAGTACTGTTGATGCTTTGTTGAATGTTGTCAATATGTTCATCCCACCGATTACTATCAGTGTTAGCACCCAAGCTACGCAGAGCTTCCAAAATCGTCAAATTGTACCTTTCGACCTGGCCATTAGAGCGGGGCATAGCAGTGGCAATTACATGTTGTCTTATATTCTTATTTATACAGTAATCTCTAAATAGCTTAGACGTAAATGCACTGCCTGCGTCGCATATCAACCTTCTGGGATTGCCGAATATTTTGAAAACTTTATTTAATTCATTTATTACATTTTTACTTTTTGTATTTCGAACGGGAGCAATAAATACAAATTTTGTGAACGAGTCTACCATAACTAGTAAGTATGCGTTATTTTTAGTTGTTTTTATAAATGGACCCAGATGGTCGATATGCAACGTATGGAATGGCCGTGCATATTTTGGTATCGGAAACAATTTACCTGGCTTCTTTCCGTGTATATTTTTGAAGTAAATGCAGTTAATGCAATTTTTTATATATTTTGTAATTACTTTTTTCATTCTAGGAAACCAGTACTTGTCTTTTATTCTTTCCATCGTTTTATCCACAGCAAAGTGACCACAGTCATCATGGTTAAGTCTAATAATTTGCCAGATACATTGTTTCGGTACCAGCCAACGCCGGCCATATTCAGTACTGCGATACACTTTGTTGCCTAACAATTCATAATTATTAAATATTTGTTTATGAGCCTCGGCTTCACCTGACTCTAAAATATCTTTTATTGCACGTATGTTAGGGTCTTGCATCTGGACCGATAATAACCAGTCAGACTCAGTTACCGTTATTGACATCACACTTTCGGAGCACATGGGAGGTGGTGTCGTAACGGGGTTCCGACTCAACGCATCAACATGTTGCATCTGGGTACCTGGCCTATGTTCTATATCGAATGTAAACTCCTGTGTTGATAAAACCCATCTGCCTATACGAGAATTGATTTCTTTTTTGTTTATAGTATGTCTAACCGCGTTGCAATCGGTGACGATTTTAAAATGAGTACCTAGTAAATAATGTCTGAATTTTTGTAACCCTACTGTAATCGCTAGAAACTCCAATTCAAATGAGTGATAACGTTTCTCTTCATCTGTGGTTTGTCGGCTATAAAAGTGAATGGGTCTTTCGCCGTTTTCAGTCATTTGAACTAAAATACATCCAACGCCATCACGACTAGCGTCTGTATACATAGTGACGGGTAATTTAGGGTCAAATATCGTTAGTGACGCATTTGCTAACGCGTTTTTTAATACATTAAATGACTGTAATTGGTCTGGACCCCATTCCCACGATGCCCCCTTTTTTAGCAATTTAGTCAGGTTTTTACATAACAGAGCACAATCTTTAATAAATTTCCTAAAATAATTTATCAAGCCGAGAAATTGGCGAACTTGATGAATGTTTGCAGGCGGTGGATAGTTTTTAATTGCTTCTAATTTCTTTTTACCTGGCCGAATACCTGTCGCGTCAATTTCATAACCGAGGAAGTTAATCGAACTTTGGAAAAATGAACATTTGTCAATATTAATTGTTAAGCCATTTTCTTGCAAAACATTCAACACAGCCTCCAAACATTCTTCATTCTCTTGCAAGGTTTCAGTGGCTATCAACAAATCGTCCATGTAACATATCACTCTACCAAAACGCAGATTACCTAATACCATATTCATCAATTTCTGAAAAACGGACGGCCCGTTGCAAATACCGAATGGCATGCGTAAAAATTCTAGATGAGAGTCACACGTTACAAAGGCTGTCTTAGGAATTGATGCTTCTTGAACTTTAATCTGGTAATAGCCACATTTCAAATCAATAGATGTAAACACTTTACACCCTTTAAGCCTGTCAATTAAGTCTTCAACTAAAGGCATGGGATATTTCTCCTGTACAGTAATTTTATTTAACTGACGGTAATCTATACAAAGACGTTTTTCACCGTTCGGTTTATCAACCAATAGTACGGGACTCGCATAAGGTGACTTACTTTCGCGGATGATTCCTGCTTCCAACAATTCATCAACTATTTGCCGCGTAACCTGCTTCTGAGATTCAGACATACGGTATGGACGCTGGCAAACCGGTTTTTTTGTAGTTAATTCTATCTCTAACTCTACACGGGACGTGCTTCCGAGGGTAGTTAAGTCATTCGAAATGCACTTAGGGAATTTCGCGAATATTCTATTAATTATCCCTATGTGTTCATCTGAATTCGTACTGAGCAAGGATGATTCTATTTGTAAAACTTGTTCTTGTGTTATCTTATGGAAAATAAGTGTATCGCCCACTCTCGTGTACATAATTTCTCTGGATTCAGTGAAATTTCGGCCTATCAACATATTACAGCCGGACAAATCATTTGTTAAGTAAAATATAGTTGACAATTCAACATTATCGACTCTTAACAACGTCTCGATAGCATCAGTTACCCGAGTTTGTAAACTATTTGAATAACCGGTTAATACCACAGGGCTATCTAATTTATATGAAGACAAATTCAGTTGTTGCGCTAAGTCATATGTCATAAGCGAGCACCCACTTCCCATGTCAATAAAAGCCAGATGTTTACAACCGTTTAAGTTCACGTGCTTAAAAAACTTCTCTTTAGCATTGGATGCATTTATCAGTTTAACTTCATCCTTTTCGACCTTCGACGTTGTATTGCCGCTGGTTTTTGCTCGACAAGCAAGTTCTAAATGACCGGGTTTTTGACAATAATTGCATTTTACCGTAGTGTTATTTTTCAACTTACAACTAATCCGTTTATGTCCACTTTCCCCGCAAATAAAACATTTAACCCTAGCATCAACAATGCTTGAATCAGTATTCGCGATATCGGATTTCTTTTCAACAACATATGAAGGTCGAGAAGCATGTGTTTTTGACAATGAATTAACGGAATGCTTTTGAACAGATTGATTCTTGTTATCTTGTGATGTGAACGTTTTATTATGCAAAAACGAAGCTAAGTCATCGCAGTATCGGAAACTGTCTGCCTCGGCTGCCGTGCTAATATTTTTATCTCCAATTAACCCAACAATAATAGAAATGGTGTCTTGATCAGAAAACAACAGATTCAATCTATCAATACGGCTTTTTTGCTGAAAATAAAATTCATATAAAGACTGACCCTCAATGGGTTTTACTTGCATGAGCTCTTTTAGCATAAAAAACATGTTACGTTTGGTCTCAAATGTATCTAGAAGTGTGCTGCGCCAATGTTTCCAGCGCCAAGTAGTCCAACGTGTTTCAGTTTTCAACAAAGAGTCATACCACGTTTTGGCTGTATTCCGTAATTTTTGCAAAGCATGGAAAATTGTTTGTTTATCTGACCAGCCAAACGCTCTTGAATTAGCTTCTACCACGTTAATCCACATATTAACATCGTCCACTAAGGGGTCAAACTCGGGAATCACAGATGATAAGATTGCGTTTTGACTTACTTTTGAACGGTGGCGGCGACGCCGCGAGTGTCTATCGCGTTTTACCCTTTTACGACTGCGCCCGCGGTCCGAGCTACTGCTGCTGCTAGTCGTGCGGCTTGACGAGCCACTGCTGCTGGATGACGACGAGCTACTCGTGGACGAAGATGATGAACGGGAACGAGTTTTACGGCCGCGCCGGGATGTCGGGCGTTTTCGACTATGCCGACGCACTTTTCGAGATCTTGACCGGGATTTTCTTTTTCTCTTCCGACTTCTTTCGCCAGTTGGCCGAAATGGAGGCATGGCGTATGTAAGATCCCACTTGCTGATATAAACTCAAACAGGTGTTCACAATAAAGATGCCTTTTAATCAATATTCTTATTACTAACACATACAATGATGTAGGAACACAGTTAGGTATAACAGACCAAGATATGTTACGAGCACGAAGGTTCAGAACAAAAAGTGGCGCTCCCTACAAAACGCTCAAACTTATTACCTTCGTTCGGGTAAACTCGGCACTAATCGGTTTTAGCGCGAACCGTGTTATGAACTTCCGTGCTGGCATAACCTTAGCTAATCATGTTAACATCTTTTTTTATATAAATCTGCTGTATAACATTATACATTTTAAATATACCACTGTCTAATTATATTTATACAAATTTTGCTTTATTTTATTTATTTGTGCGACAACACACTACATAATTCCACGTATTTATAATAGTATACCATTTTTGTCTTCGAACGAAAATACAATTATTACTAAAGCAGCTTATAAACGAAAATTAAAAAACCAAATGTTAAAATCGTTTCTCGAACGAAACAAAGTTTGAACAAAACCTACCATTAATTACAAACTACTTCGTAACAATAGCTACATACCTACTTTAGCACACAGTGTGTTGCCACCGTGTGGGCTTTATTAGAACTAGATAGATTATTTTTGGTATTACATATTATTGCCGCTCTTTGGGGAGACCCTCACTGTGATAACATACTGTAATGTTCTAACATATTGCATGCCTTCTTCCTACTAACAATAGGTAGTAAAACACGATATTGTAAAATTAGTTAAGTGAGAATTGAGCGTAGCGCCATTAAACTGGTTACTCCAGTTTGGCGCACTGAATGTTTATGTAAAATTTTGTAATTGTGTTTTCATAAATAAATAAATAAATAATAAAAAATAGTTTTGATTGGTCCAACAAAATTTTGATTGGCGATATTCTATAAACGTTAGTCAAAGATGTTGCGCCGAAATATGCGCGGTGCTAAGAAAAGCGATATGTCCTGCCCGATGTTGGCACGATTGAACAATTGGTTTTGGGGGCATTTTTGAGCTGGCGTTAGACGTCCATGTTAAATATGGTCGCAGCATCGTTGACTTTTAGAATTATAACTAATATGAGACTATATATATATATATTTAAATATTGTATATATTTTGTCTATTTACTTTTGACGATATCTAACTCGAACTCTAGTCATATTACGGGAAAAGTGTCTTAACTTTTTTTTGGACAAATACATAACAGTTCTTTCCTTCACATTACATGTGTATCTAACGACTATAAACTCCTCAACAGCTAAGTAAATATGAAACACGTGACCTCGCTGGTATTATTTACCGTCTTCAAACCAGAGCCTCGGCCCACTGTTTTATTATTAATCGAGTCATCGAGTAACTTCAAAAGCAAATAGTTTAAATATAGTTACGGCCCGTTTCACATCCCCCAAGTATAAATATACTCGTATTCATCAGATAAAATTATCACTTTTTTTTTCTGAGATATATGCCGAAGAAAAGGACTAATTAAATAAATAAATAACTTGGGACATCTTACACAAATCGACTAAGCTCCACGGTAAGCTCAATTAAGGCTTGCGATGTGGGTACCAAGCGACGATATATACAATAGATAGGTACATCTATGTAGATAAGGAGTGTACCGATAAAAAACTGACAAATACAAATGAAAAAATCGGGTCACTATCGTTAAAAAGCTGTAATTTCTGGCTTTTGTAACTAACTAGGTTTTTGTAATTGTTAGCTAACTTTGGGCCTTTTTTGTTGCTACTACAATTTCCGTATTCACAATAAAAGTTCTCCAGAACCCCTTCGAAATCTATTTTTACAAGCTCTCTTTTTTTATTCTCCACTGCACAATTTCGTGTATTGCAGAAGTGACCAATATTTCTGGCTAATCTCCATGTTTTCTTTTTAATATACCCCTGCCTTGAACACGGGAAGAAAGCCCAGATTTATTGACGACCGTCCCAAAATTTAGATAACTGCATACAAAAAAGAAAAGAATGTTTGGAAAAGGTAGTTTGGAAGAGGTTTCGAAGACGCTGTACTGTGAATACCTGAAGTGCAGTAGTGACACAAAAAGTACTACAGTCAGCTAAGTTAAGACTTCGTGGTTAATTTCCTAAGCTTGAAATGATAGCTACCTAACTATATTGATCCGATTTTATTATTTGAAATTTACAGCTTTTTATCAGCACACCCTTTACTTAAACGTATAGACAGCCACGACCAAGGAACAAATATTTGTGATAAATAAATACACAAATAATGCCCTCGCCGGGATTCGAACCCGTAACCTCCAGCTTTGTAGGCAGGGTCACTACCAACTATGCTACGGAGGCTCACGTTTAGCTGATAGATATATTTCTTCCGCGGATGGCGAATGAGGCCCTTAGTGAAATTGTTATAGGTAATATGCCAAAAAAGAAATGTAGGGTTCCGTAGTTTTTCAAAAACGGCTGGCCCGATTATGTTTGAAATAGTTTCATTATAAAGTATATTATAAGGCATTCTTTTTTTCCATATTTTTTGAACCAGTGGATCAAAAGATCAGGTGTAGGATACAAACCCGAACAGGGTTGAACGTCAGCTTATGTTATACTTTGTAACGCTTTTCATGTAATAAAAAAAAATGGAAAGGGCAAATTTTTTTAAATACTGTAGCGGTTATCTCCAAAATATCAACTGTATAAAAAAACATAAAAAAGTCGTCGTTGGATTACTAGTTTGTCTATATCAGACAAGAAAAATCGGAATTGTCCTTATCGGAGATTTATTACGGACCTTAAATTATTCACAGCACATTGAAATCATGCACTATAAAAAGTCACTTTATCGAATCAATAATCGGAAATGCAATCTGCATCCAAGATCCTTTGAATTTATATCAAAAGGGAATTATTAGAAAATGTAACAGAAGCTTTTAAGAAGCAAATTCTTCGTCAAAGACAAGTAACTAGGCGGAGCGCACCTTAATACAGTTGTGAAGACAACCTGTACCGCCATAGCGGTTACTTGCTGACAGTAGGTATAGTCGGGTGTTTCTATGTGTTTTTTACGCGTTTTTATTGTTCATTACCATCACCACTTTATTTTCCGTTTTATAAAAGCAAACGAGACTATTATGCCAGAATAGCAGACAAACATGCATCTGCTATAAGATAACCTAAAATGACTCCTATTCTTACGTAGTTCGTCAATAATTTGGGAATGGTAATGACTTGATTGGTGTGACAGAATAATTTCATGGAACTGCTCAGTCAATCAATAAAAACAATAGGACGCTGTTGGCGAACGAACTTAGGCACTGCATACTAAGCTATGTACTATGGGCTATAAACACGAACAAAATATACGCACTCCCGTGTAAAAAAAGAGACACGGCGGTATAGCTGATATCTGGACGAGCGCCGTGTCTCTTTTATTCACACGGGTGAGCTTAGTAGCTCGCGGTGAGACCGCCTTTGCATATGTCCAAAGTATCGTACAATCCGATTACTCCATCGGATCACTTTTATATGTGTACACATACTTTGTAATCTAAATTACGAAGTACACACACAAATGTAGTTTATAGAAGTAATCGGATTACTTTTTGCCCAACTCTGGTTTTTGTGTACAATAAATAAATATTCTGAGACATTTTTACAAAAATCGACTTAGCTCCACCGTAAGTTTTCGTCTCAATTATTTTTCATTCGAAGGAACGTGAAATTATACCATTGGTCAGTAAAATCCAAAAAATAATGTAAACGAACCGATAAACTACCATTATTCCATAATCACGCACTTTCAAAACACAATCATGGTTTCATTACCAACTTCAAACTTTAAACCTAGCGTCGACATACATTTTTAGTTAAAATTATTGATATTTATTAGTATTAACGTAAAAATATATCTGCGAGCGTGTTTCACGATATGTGTCAAAGACGTCAAATGCGATGGAAAGATTTAAATTTAGATTTATTTATTTCATAATATTAAATTACATTATAAATTAACTTAGCCTAATTTATACGAATTTATATTATGATCGTCAATATTAATATGGTAAATGTCAAAAAATCAAAAAATATGAAAATTAAAATAAATAAATTATAAAATAATATGAATTAAAAGCATTAAAAATTCCGAAAATTACATAATATCTACATATCTCATAATGATCGTCAACTTATACTAACACGACAATAAAAATTAAATAACAATGTAACAATTAAGTATAAATAATATCCACAGTCAATAAAGAGTATTAGAACGATAAGTCATTTCCATATACTCGTTAACACAATAAAAAGGATAAAAGGAAAGTCAGCCATATCTGTTTACCTCTTTTTACTTTCAACTGAAAAATGGTACCTATACTTAATGACACTTTCAGTTATGTTGATTTTTGGTCCACTTTTCATACAACGTTGCCCATATCCCTTTATTTTGTTAAGAGAATCTATGTCTAAAATAATTAACACCTATTGTTTTTTCTCTATTGTGCCCACGCCCTCTTTCGAAGCACTTAGTTAGAAGTGAATAGTACGTTTATGTCGAAGTGCAAAAGGACTACGATGAAGTGGAATTTTCCAGAAAATATAATTATTAATTATACAAAATGTATCAAGGCTTCTAGCATTTCCGTGGTGAAAAATAATTTCCAGCCATATTGACATTAATTAAAAAGTTGGTTGTAAAGCAAGTTCTCGGTATAGTAATTATTTATTGTTCTTTCCATTTCCATTTAGGTACTTTATTTATGAGAGAAATATATTTTTTATTTTTTTGCATCTCATGAAAAAAGTTAAAAGCCAGATTTTAATTATTACCACAAAAAACTATGAATGGGATCAAAGATTAATAGGCATTTTGAATTTGTTAAAAAACACATCTGAAGATAAAATTATCAAAAAGATTTATTCACATTTCCCAAGGATTTTTTATAATTTCATGGAAATCATGGTTACTACAGTCGACGTCAAAGATAAAATTACGACTAGTTGCCAAATAGTACATTTCCTAAATAGTGCGGGAAAACTTTTTTTCGGCGAGGGTAAAAGTTGGAGCCCGAGTGAAACGAGGGCGACAATCACCCGAGTTAAAAAAAAGTTTTTGCACGTGTAAGGGACGATTTTTTTCATAACAAGTACGTCAAAAAGAGAAATTACTGCGCGCGAAGTGTGCGCAAAGTTCGTTTTTGCGCACTAGTTCGGAAAAATATATTTACACGACCTTATAGTACGGTGAAATCGTACATAATTTTACCCTAAACTCGCAAATCAAATAGTATCGCTGCATTTTTGGTATGTTGTTTAGGCACTATAGGACAGTATAAAACCATATTTTGCAAGCAAAAAAAAGTTGTGCTAGCTGGGTAGTACGTGAAAAACTGCGAAATTTACGGCCATGTTTTAGTTTCTGATTTTTATTTAAAAAACCTTACGTTTTTTGATATCATATGCAAATAAACGTTTAAAGACTAATAAATTTCCAACAAGTTGAGCTAACACGCATTACCGTAGGTCTTATAGTTTCAGAGATTCGAGACTTTAAAAAGTACCCCTTTTTGTAAAATAGATAAAATTTTGTGTTTTGATAACGTTTTCGACTTAATATCGCCTCACCTAATTATGCTACGAAAAACATGCAATAATGACCTTATAGGGCACTTAATATTCTTTAATTTAAGGGTAAAACTAGGTCAGTGAGCTTTGTAGTTGAAAGTATAAACCCGAAATTCCAAAGGCAAGAGGCCCGCTATCTAAGTTTTTCATACAAATCGCAAGTCGAGTTGCAAAGCTGCAATTTTGGTATATTATAAAGCCCTTATAGATATTATATACGAAAATGCATATTAAAAGGGAAACAAAAAAATAATTTGGGCATAGGACGTAAAAAACGGAAAAAAAATCGCACTTTTTTTCATTTTTGACGTTACCTAAAAATCTATTATCTTTTTGATACTGATTGCTATAAAACTAAGAAAGAACATTAAATTTGAAAGGATTTGAGCTACGTTGCATCACCGTAAGTTATATAATATATAATATTTTGAGATACGACATTTCATAAAGTGCCCTTTTATCAAAACATAAACAAATTTTAGGTTACGTTGTAGCTATTCACTAAATATTGGCAAAACGTTCGCGCTAAGAAAAAAAAGTAATTGTAGATAATAACTACATTCAATTTAGAACAAATTGAGCCGATAACAATTACTGTAAGTCTTATAGTTGGGGGTATACGAGGCTTCAAAACATGCATTTATTTTCATAACTTAATGAAGGGCACATTTTGAAATATCGTATCTCTAAATCTATATGATTTAGGGTAATGCAAGGTAGCTCAAATCCTTTCAAATTTAATATTCTTTCATAGTTTAATAGCATTTAGTATCAAAAAGTTATAGTTTTTTAGTTAAACGTCAAAAACTAAAAAAAGTCCGAAATTTTTTTTAGA
>JALPQI010013194.1:0-34089 GCA_025490895.1 Thaumatotibia leucotreta
TTATGTATTTATATAATGCTCTTATGTAGGAAATTTACTGTCAATCTATTAGTTGCTTTCGAGTGTTATCACTCATTACACGTAGGGTCTTAGGCTCGACAATTTCTGCCTCCTGAACAAGCCGGTTTCGGTTTCTAGAAAAGCTATAGCACCGTAAATGACATACACAAGCAACGTCAGGATATACAGAAGACCGAGAGGTATAACTTGCCCCTCAGGTTAGCGTTCGTGTTCGTGGTCCATGAAGCATTTGATTGATCGAGATCGAGACCTGGGTTGTACTACAGTATCTTCAGCGGTAGCAAGTAGACTACTCCTCCTTGCGTCGATAACCCAATTCTGGGGGTTGTGACTTATTAACTCATCAATTTTTCTTTCACGATCCACCAACCATTCCAATTTTCCGCAGCGTGGATCGCTTCAGCAACCCGAAAGTTGAATGAGGTGCGGATCTGGTCTCTCCAGCGCATGGGGCTCCTTCCTCTCGACCTTTTCTTCACAATCTTTCTTGTGACGATACGTTTTTGGAGGTCTTCTCCAGGTTTGCGGGCTATGTGTCCAAAGAACAACCAACTAACAAACAGTAGAACCAGTAAGCCAAATAGGTATACTACCGGTTTTTATATTGTAGTGCCCAGGGGGGTTACCATGACCTAAGAGGAGAATGCAATTCAGTTTAGGTTCGGCTAGCCAATTTTTGACAGTTATTCTATACAACTGACAAATCGCGATTCAGTTTAGGTCCTAAACTAAATCGCATTAGGAGATCGTGGTAGCCTAGCTCCCTAGTTCGTCTTAAAGAACCTTGAAACGGTCCGGTCTGGACCATTGCAGCGACGATTAAGACTGGGAGATGTCTTGTCTCCAAAACTGTTTACTGTTGCTTTTGGAGGATGTTTTCAAGATTTTGGACTGGAATGGGATGGGCAACTTCGGTTTGCCGATTATAAAGTTATATTGGCTAAAACCATGGATAACCATCCAATGAGTACGAGTGAGGCGAGCTGGCGCGCCTCTGTGCAGCCCTAAGTGGAGTTCAGATTTCGACTTTCGCAAGGGATCGAAACGAATCGGAGGGCCACAGAGTTTCACACTAAACCATTGTGTAGCATGGGAGCGCTAGGCTCTGGCAGCGCCTCTGTGGGACGCTCCAGGTCTGGGAAGCGTAATTGTATCGGAGGCCAGAAACTATAACTTAATGAAAATAAAACAAGTCTGAGAAAAAACATTCATGTATTTGCAATGGATCCGTATTATCCGAAGTACCCAGAATAATCCTGATCTGCTGATTTTCGATATCCGCATTGTCCGAATCCTGAAAATCGACGGATGTTGCAAACCCTAGTTGAGAGCCCCGGAAGAACTAGAAGCACCAACATAGCTCAAAAAAATCGATGAACTGAAGTGGCAGTGGTCTGGACATATATTACTCGCAAAACTACCGGTGGGGCAAGTGATTTCTTAGCGGCAAGCATATGTATACTGGTTGACGCAACGTTGGATGCCTCCCAATATAATGGACCGATAGATAGGTGGAATCCAATGGACGTGGGCTGCGCCCTATTTATCCTTATGGCATGCTATGATAGGGGATTTGGTAGACTTAATGTGAATAGGGCTAGTTCAAACTCATTTACCGTTGAAAATATTATGTTACAACATGGTGGGAAGAGAAAACTGATATGTACTGATCAGATGTTGGATAAGGTTGTCAGTGGTGGTGTTTGATGAACATTTATACCTATTGTATTTATTTAAACCATGACAAATCATCATCATCATCATCTCAGCCATAAGACGTCCACTGCTGAACATAGGCCTCCCCTCTGGACTTCCACATGTACCGGTTAGATGCGACCTGCATCCAGCGTGTCCCGGCGACCTCCATAAGGTCGTCTGTCCATCTTGTGGGTGGACGTCCTACGCTGCGTTTGCCTAGCCGTGATCTCCACTCGAGCACTTTTCGACCCCATCGACCAACTGCTCTGCGTGCAATGTGGCCTGCCCATTGCAACTTCAGCTTACTAATCCGGAGGGCTATGTCAGTAACTTTAGTTCGCCTACGGATCTCCTCATTTCTGATTCGATCACGCAGAGAAACTCCGAGCATAGCCCTCTCCATAGCTCTTTGAGCAACTCTGAGTTTAGAGATGAGGCCGATGGCCGTAAGTCATCACTGGTAACACACATTGATTGAGACTTTCATCTTAAGGCACTGAGGTATGTCGGACGAAAAGACATCTCGTAGTTTCCCGAACGCTGCCCAACCGATTTGGATTCGGCGGTTGGCCTCTTTCTCGAAGTTGGACCTACCTAATTGGACTACTTGTCCTAGGTTGATATACGAGTCGACAACTTCGAGTACCGAGTTTTTAACAGAAACCGGGGTGGGCACAACATTGGCATTTGACATAACTTTCGTCTTATCCATGTTAATTTTCAAGCCCACCCGTTGAGAAACTCGGTTAAGGTCATCGAGCATTTTGCTGAGTTCCTCCGTCGACTCTGCCATGACTACGATATCGTCGGCAAATCGAAGGTGAGCGATGTTTTCGCCGTTCACATTGATGCCAAGTCCTTGCCATTCCAGGAGCTTAAAGGCATTTTCCATTGCGGCACTAAACAGTTTCGGAGATATAACATCTCTCTGCCTTACGCCTCTTTGCAACGGAATAGCCTTCGTAGTCTGCTTCTGTACTCGGACCGACATTGTGGCGTTGCTATACAAACACTTCAACACTTCGATGTAGGTATCGATAGTCAATGTGGCATCGCTGAAGAGACTCAAGCACTGCCCATATTTCTACCGAATCAAAGGCTTTTTCATAGTCCACAAACGCTAAGCATAATGGCAAGTTATACTTCTCGGTCTTCTGTATAATTTGTCGCAGCGTATGTATGTGGTCTATGGTACTATAGCCTTTCCGGAATCCAGCTTGTTCGGGACGCTGGAAGTCATCAAGTCTGTAATCGAGACGGTTCGTGATGACCCTTGAAAACAGTTTATAAACATGACTCAGAAGCGTGATGGGTCTGTAGTTCTTCAAAAGGCTGTTATCACCTTTTTTGAAGAACAGCACCACCTCGCCTCTGTTCCATGCTTCAGGCCTTTTGCCCTCAGACAAGACGGAATTAAAGAGCTTCTGGAGGACTTTAAGAACCGGTGTTCCACCCGCTCTCGGAAGCTCTGAAGTGATTCTGTCATCGCCCGGCGCCTTGTTGTTCTTAAGCTGCTTCAGGGCCATCCTAATCTCGTACAGACTGATGTCCGGGATATTCTCGGTGTAGTGTCGGGACAGCTTGGCTCTTGGATCTCCTACCAAACTGTCAACGGGCATTGCGACCGAAATATATAACTAGAACCTCTCGATCTCACCATAAACCTCTGCTTTTGTTGACGCTATGCTGCCATCTCCCCATTTCAGCTTTTTCAGCTGGCTTTGCCCAATAGACTTGTCCTTTGCGAACACTTTGGAGCCTTGGTTTCGCTCGATTGTTTCTTTAACACGATTAGTATTAAAGAGACGCACGTCATGTCGCAAGGGCTTGGATATACGTCTATTGAGCTGCCTTTATGACAAATGATACTATCGAATTCCGCTTTTTTATTCCTTGACGCCGATTTCACGCCGAAATCACGCCGCCGCCGCCGACTTTTCGGCAAACGCCGCCGCAGATCATTTTTGGATCGGCGCACACGTCTATACTGGCATTCAATAGCGGTACTATGAGCTGCCGCCCATTAAGAGCTAGTTCGCACGAGCGTTTTTTTAGCGGTCGTTAAAAAAACGTTTGAAATAAATGCAAAACCGTATATTCATTCACACGATGGCGGTTTTAAGTACTGTTTGATTTTCGACGTTGGGCGTTGGATGTTAAATGGAATTGATCATAATGGACCACCAAAGTCAGGTTATAACGCGACACCTTTTAAGCGTACGTGCGAACTATCTCTAACGCAAACTCTATATGCGGCTAGCTCGCATCAATATCAAATTTGTCAGCCTCCGTAGCCTAGTTGGTAGTGACCCTGCCTACAAAGCTGGAGGTTCCGGGTTCGATGGCGAGAGCAATACTTGTGTATTTATTTATCACAAATATTTATTCCTTGGTCACGGCTGTCTATGTATTTAAGTATCTATATGTATATCTATAATATATATTGTCGCCTGGTACCCACATTACAAGCCTTAATTGAGCTTACCGTGGGACTAGGTCAAGTTGTGTAAGATGTCCTAAGATATTTATTTATTATTTATTTATACGGTACAAGAGTACTGGCTTTCCGTAGCCATGCCATGAGCTGCCGCGGCGATATTAACGCGTACTTACTGTATATGCGGCTCGCTTGCACCAATATGCGAGTGCGAGTGGGATGGATAGAAAGTCATCGTCATCTTCATCATCATTTCAGCCATAGGACGTCCACTGCTGGACATAGGCCTCCTCAATAGACTTCCACTTTGGCCGGATGGATGCGACCTGCATCCACCGAGTCCCCGCAACTCTAACCAGGTCTGACCGCCTTGGTGGACGTCCCACGCTGCGTTTGCCAGTACGTGGTCTCCACTCGAGTACCTTCTTGCCCCAACGGCCATCGGTTCTTCGAGAAATGTGCCCTGCCCATTGCCTTTGCTTGCTTACCCGATATGCTATGTCACCATCGTTCACTTACGAATCTCCTCATTCCTGATCCGGGATAGAAAGTAAGTCCTCGTTAATAACGCAACGGCAGCACACTAGAAAACTGAAGTAATGTAACATAGGTTTGATAGGTCTGGGGATCATTTTAGTTGAATTCCTTGACATTTGAAAGTAATAATTAAAAGCAGTGTGTTACCATCATGCAATTTATTGAGACAGAGGAATGAAATGCAAGTTTGCAAACCGTGAGCATGATTTGATATTCGAATTTTGAAAGTAATTGGGTCAACATTCTTTTCGTTGTCTTATTTTGTATCCCTAAAAAACGTGACGCAGTGGTGAATTTTGTACGAGATGATGTTTTGTTTTCAATTTCTGATGTATGGCTTAAAATATAGCGTGAAAAAGAAATACGAGTGCACCGAATTTTTTTTATGTACTGAGTTGAAACAGCAACTAAAAGCGTGACAGAGTGGTATGAAACAAGACAACGAAAAGGATTTTGACCCAATTAACTTCC
Source organism: Thaumatotibia leucotreta (assembly GCA_025490895.1). Taxonomy (NCBI): domain Eukaryota; kingdom Metazoa; phylum Arthropoda; class Insecta; order Lepidoptera; family Tortricidae; genus Thaumatotibia; species Thaumatotibia leucotreta. The sequence continues at coordinate 5,165 of JALPQI010013194.1, forward strand.
TAAGAAAAGTTTTGTAAGAATGTAATTTAAAAGTAATCGTTAATTAGCTTTCATTACAGTAATGTAATTCAAAATTAGCTTTACAATGACAGATCTTAGCCACTTGCTGCGTTTGACAACCAAGCAGTACACACGTCAACTCTGAATATGCTCCAGTTTCGGTGTATATCAAACGGACACGTTTTTTTGATGTGACGAAGGTAGACAACTGAGCTCTCATTCTTGATGGAAAGCGGAAACTGAGGCCCATGGACATAGGGACCAAAAAATCGCCTATGCGCTGCCTACCCTGACGACTTAGATGGATGACCTCTATGCCAGTAATCACACCGGCTGTCTTACCCCCAAACCGAAACACAGTTTAACTCTTTAGCGGCAGGTTAACGGGTAAGACGACACTGAAATGTTTGAATGTTTTCGGTTTATTCATTACAACACCCAAGCTCGGTAAGCATTTACAATCACGGCAGTGGATCATACTTGTTAAACGAGCAATCGCTAAGGCCCCTGATTCCGGAAATCCGGCAGATTCCTGTCATAATAACATTTTATTAAAGGATTGACGCCGAGCACCGGATCAAGCTAATGTCAATTTAATTAAATGGGAAATTCATGACTGGTTATTCGTTTTGGATTTTAGCTACAAATAGAGTGATATTGATGAAATACATACCATTTTAGGGTATCCCGAAAACAATCGACGAGCGAAACGGCTTCAGCCGGTCTAAAAAACTTTATATCGACGGCTTTAGGGGTCGGCCACGACATTGGTCTAAGGCGACCGGCTTAGCGGAAAACAATACGTTACCAGAGGGAGTTCCTATATCGGCATCTCGTTCCAACTTATGGATTCGCTCGCCGCTGGTCGCCTTACACCAATGTCGTGGCCGGGCCTTAAGAGCGAAAAAGACGTCGATCGACTCGGATGGGCACGTATCGGCTCGGCCGATGCGGCTGCGGATTTTTCACTCATGTCGTTAAAGCTTTTGTCGATTAATTTGGGGTCCTTACCTATAACATAAACATCTTCTAATAGCAAGCCCCTAAGTATTGTTTTTCCTTGCATATGCATGTATTGTTTTTCATAGACATGTTGATAAGACCGAAAGGACCCTCGTGCAGGGTCCGCCCGGATAGCTACCACCGTCTTACCCGTTAACCTGCCGCTAAATAGTTAGTACTGTGTTCCAGTTTGGGGGTAAGGATAGCCGGTGTAATTACAGTCATAGATAGCGGCAATCCATCTAAGTCCTCAGGGTAGGCAGCGCATAGGCGATTTTTTGGTCACAGTGTCCATGAGCCTCAGTTCCTGCTTTCCATCAGGTGAGCTGAGAGCTCAGTTGTCTATCTTCATCACTTAAAAAAAAAATCTCAATATCGGTTCGAACTAAAATCCCTGGAGTACTGGAATTCAAATCCTGTTGAAGACTTTCTTTGTGTATTTTTATCACTAACATAATAATTATGTCAAAACAACGTTTTCTTTAGGAAATCAAAAGCTAAATAATACACTGAAGTACCTGATATGATACTTCATTTGTAATAAGTAAGATCCCAATGTAGATACCAAGACACTCAATAAGATCAAACGTCGCATCTCGGAAGCGATATAAAAAAACATCAAAGAAAATAATAAAGCCAATGGGCAAAGGAAACCCTCGCAATAACTAGAAAGGAAGTAATATGAAGATGCCAGATAGGGCTGACCGACTTTGATCTGGAGTGGACTTATAAAAGTAGCTTTAAAAATCGTGTTTTGACTATGTCATTTTTAGAACACAATTTTGGTTTTATCACCAACTTAAAACCTTAAACCTTCACATAAGTACTTTAACTAAATAAGGCGTTACTTTGGGGAAGTCCATATTAAAGGATGAACAATATTACTTTGCTCTTCTGCGATACAGAACGTGTAGTTAATTAGTGTAACCCGCTATAATTACTTGCGTATTTTTGCATTCAATTAATTTTCCCACCCTCCCACGGCAAAAATAAATACACATCACATCATCAGCCTGTAATCAGTCCACTGCTGGACAAAGGCCTCTCCTATTGCCTAAGCGCACGGACGCATTAGGAGGTAAATGCCCATAATCGCCACGCTGGCGCTGGGCAAGCGGGTTGGCGATCGCAGTAGTGTATCCACTCCACTAATGATAATGCTGCTGCCCATCATCAATTTTCAATACCTAAATAAATGGTCAGTGACACTTCGAATCCCTTAGTCAACTCTGACGACACCCACGGGAAGAGTTGGGGGGAAATAAATAGGTACGCAAATAAGTAGTGTAACAAACCAACACCAATAAACCACCAATAATAACACTATACTCGACACGTGTTTCGCCTCTCTACGAAACATCATCAAGAGTTGACGATGCTGTCGGTCTGGTGTCCCGCAACGGAAACCAGACCGACAACAGAAAAATACGCAAGTGATTATAGCGGGTTACACTAATTCACTACACGTTCTGTATATTGTTCATCTTTCACATACATTTTTAGTTAGAATTATTTATATTGATGGGCGTGATGACGGCAGAAAAAATACATTTGTCACCACCCTAACTCTTCCCGCGGGTGTCGGAAAAGTCGACTGAGGTATTGAAGTATCACTGACCATTTGTTGTGATAGAATATTAATGATGGGCAGCAGCGTCATCATAGTGGACACACTCCTGCGGTCGCCAATCTGCTTGCCCAGCGTGGCGATTATTAATAATAATAATATAATAATAATAATGTTTATTGTCAAAAAGGCGTTACATAGATATTTGAAGTCCCTGACTTCTGAGCTAGGTTAAAATACCTGTGTTACAGAAGTCAGTGTCCTCTCCCAGAGTTACAATTAATGATACATTTGACAAAAGGTACATTAAAACCGCTATTTATTAATTAATTAATATGTGTATGTGTGTGTAATGTGTATGTGTGTGTGTATGTGTGTGTGTGTGTTCGACTATTTAGATCATATACAATACAGCTATTTTATATTATAGGCATTTACCTCCTAATGCGTATATACGCCTAGTTGATAGGAGAGGCCTACGTCCAGCAGTGGACTGAGATAGGCTGATGATGTGCGTGTGATTGATATTTATTAGTTTTCTACAAACGTGTTTCACGAAGTGTCAATGGAGTCAAATGCTACGGAAGGTCAGCCATATTTGCTTACTTTTTTTCATTCTTCTGGAATGGTATAATATACGTTTTTGTCGTTTTCTACTGGCGCACGGAATAAGCTAACTAGCCACACCAACAAAATCTTCAAAATCTTTTTTTTTTTGTAAGTCAACAAAAAATATCAAGTGAGTAAAAAGCTAAACCCAGGTTCACGAAGGCATAACAATTTTCCAAATATCTAAATATCAAGTATCCCCATTTCATAAATTTACTCTCCACTGAACACCTTGATGTGAGATTCAAAATACCTATTCAAATACACATAAAGACTCAAAGGGAATGCAAAAAACAGCGACAAATGTAGGAAAGTAATAATTCATCGGGCCGAATTGGCCGGAGGCCAGTAGCTGCGAATGTAAATTCAATACGGCAGCTACTTGCCACAGATAGCACTAAACACAGTAGTACATTCGTGTTGTAATCTCCCTTTAAATGAAATGTCTAAGTAATAAATTAAATAAATAAATAAATATCTTGGGACATTGTAGGTACACAGTACACAACGAATGTTAAATGTAATAATGTAGAGACGAATGAAAACGAAATCAATAGCGCCCTTAAAGACATAATAGTATGGTTAGATGACAATAAGCTGTTGATTAATCTTGATAAAACTAAAATCATGCACTTTCATCAGCGTAAGGTGCCTTTAACAATAACATGTCGCTATCAGGACAAATCAATAGACAGTGTAAATAGTACTAAGTTTTTGGGGGTGCTCATAGATAGCCATCTGTCGTGGAAGGCCCATACAGATCAAATATGCATAAAACTGAATCAGTTTGCCTATGCTTTGCATAAACTTGCTAAGCAAGCAAGTCCTGACGCCGTCTTGACTGCCTATCATGGATTTGCGGCATCGACGTTACGATACGGTATAATATTTTGGGGCAGTTCCCCCAACAGGGAGGCAGTTTTCCGAGCACAAAAACGATGCATCAGAGCAATGCGAGGGCTTCAATCGACAGAGAGTTGTGCACCCCACTTTAAAGACCTCCGTATTCTAACAATGCCATCCATGTATATTCTAGAAGTCATATTATTTATAAGAAGTAATCCCGGTCTTTTCAAGAAATTTAATGTTGTTGAGAGAAATTTAAGGCAAAAATATAATCGAGATTTTTGTACGGTAATTACTAATACAGCCCTGATGCGCAAAAGTGTGAAACACCTTGCATGTATAATATATAATAAGCTGCCTCATTCCTTGAAACTACTGCAAATGCCACTTTTTAAAAATAAATTATTTACACTATTAATTGACAAATGCTATTATTCTATAAGTGATTATTTAAATGATAATTTATAAATGTTGACTGACCAATAATTTATGTTTCTTTATCCATTGTTAATAATTTATAATTTTAAAACGTGACATTTACTAATAATTTATTTCTAACTAATTTGTATTATTGATTGTATTGATTATCTACATAATGATTGTTGTAACTAGTTGTTGTACACCTCTGGGTAAAGCATAACTGAACTTCTGAAATTCTTGTCCATCCACATACTGTAAATACCTATGTTTACAAATAAACGCTTTGATTGATTGATTGATTGATTGACAAATCGACCTAGTCTCACGGTAAGCCCATTTAAGGCTTGTGATGTGGGTACCAGGCGACGATATATATAATAGATAGATACATATAGATACCAACATAAATAGTCAACCATGACCAAGGAACAAATATTTGTGATAAATAAATACACAAATAATGCCCTCGCCGGGATTCGAACCCGAAACCTCCAGCTTCGTAGGCAGGGTCACTACCAACTAGGCTATGGAGGTTGACAATTTAAGTTAAGTAATTTTATTGAGATACTAGCTGGTGCCCGCGACTTTGTTAAGGAAAAAAAGTGCCAAGATTAGGGACAATAGCAAAAAAAAACATAATTAACACCTGAATCAAAACAGAAAACACGATTCCGTAAATTATGGTACGACAGTTAGTGCTCGGCAGCATACTCTGTCCAACAACCATTGGCAGTAAAAAAGGTGACAAATTAAAAAAAAAAGTGCGTTTTGGATTATTTCAGAAGATTTGAATTTGTTGACCTATTCCACTCTCAAAAGTTGTTACACAAAATTTTACAACATTAACACAACAATTATGACGTTATATTTTATTTTCATGAACGGATAATTATAAATGTATTTCGTTTTTGCAATAAACTCATTATTTCTTCTAAATATTGAGTTACCATTGTAATTCCAAATCAAATAATAATATCTTATAATGATCCTGAATTTACGTCACGTTTATGCGTCACTTATTGAACTTGCATACTAGTACGTGTCAGAACGTGACTACAACTCCGATAAATGTAAAACACGAGACGATCACGGCCAACACGAAATCCTATAGGATCAATATAAAAATATAATATATTTGTTTGTATCTAGACTAGGTGGAATTAACAGACGACAAGAAAAATGACTAGTTGGAATACTCTATTCTACTCTACTCTGAAGTTGCTCTGATATACTGGGCCTGTGTTTGGCGTTGCTCGGGTATTGAAAGTATACGATATTGGTTGCAAAAGCCTGGGAGTGCCACTTGGAAACTGTATTAGGTATTATTTGCTGTCGACTGTGTGCTGTAGCAGTTTTAGAAGTTTTTTTAAGTAAGCATAGACTTTTCTTATTGCCTTGGCTTGACTTTGACGACTTTACTTATGCTATGCAAAGGCCTCCCATTTCTTCCTCTAAATGTCCTTAGTGAGTGCTCTCTCCAGTTTTTGATTATATTATTATGTACAGTCGACATACTCATATAATCAAAGAGAGACATTCATATATATACATTTTTTTTATATTGGCACAACAAAGTGGCTCCACTCCTCGTATAGTTAGTCTATAGTATAATCTGATCGTAAGTGAAAAGTGGAGCCCAAATCGCAACGGCAACGAACAGGAGACCGACAGTAACCTGTCAGATGACCTTGAAATTACAAAATTATGTATCCATTTGTGTTAGTAGCCACGTTTGGTTACCTACTTTAATTTGCCCAAATAATGTGACAGCACCAATACACTAAGGGCTGATTTTTCAATCCCCAAATAAATCTATCCGTTAGTTAAAATTATCACCATCCTTTTCAGAAATCATCAGTCAAAAAAGGATAGGGCTAACATTTATTTGACAGCTACTGTTAACTGGGGATTGAAAAATCAGTCCTAAGTAGAATAAAACCTGTCATAAAAAAATCCCTACTCTTGCCTGTTTATATTTAAAAAATATATTTTTAACGCTGATGTAGCTTATAAGATTTAATAACCCTTGGCTATCTAAGGTCACCGAAGGTTGTCTGCGTGAGATCTTATGTTAACAATAAAACCGCCTGATATTTTCATCTGTCATCATAAAAATAGATTGTGATTTTATTTTTCAGATCTTCGATATATATTTATTATTATTGTACTTTTGGAAATGCTTTTAGTTCTTTATACTTCTTGTAGTAATGCATACGCTCTTGAACAAATAATACGGTTCGGTTATAATTTTTCATAGAAAATACTGTAAACGCGCTAATTTCAAATAGATTTTTTTAATCGTTCCAGGAAAGTGAATTCCAGTTTAATATAAAATTATATTGAAATTTTCCTGATTGAATGTTTTAATCAAATCCAAAAAACATGTATCTTTATCGTCAGATCCGTGACGCCGTGGATATATTATAAAATTAGCAGGTCAAGATGTCCATTTTTGAATACATTTTTTGTTTTTTTAAACACTTTAGAATTTCACCTGCTCAAAGCAGTCTAACGGCCATTTGAATTATTTTTGGATGTATAATTAATTAAAAAAACAACAAAATAATCTGATATTAAAAAGGATTCTACCTATCCTGTAAATATTTCAAAACTCTGTGAAATCAGCCCGTTTGCATTATTTTCTATGAAAAATTACACCTGATCCGTATCATTTGACCGCGAAAGTCAAGGCTGCTGCCTTATCGTATTTTCAACTTCAATTCGTTCTCAAATTTTAAACCAGTATCGTATATTGCTTCTTTCGTATCAATATTATCGGAAAAGGTTCTTTGTTGGTGCCTATTGTATATCGAGGAGATAGCTACAATAGGCCCGCATTTTAACTCATGGAAGATAAAAAGTCTGTCTTTCCACCTGACAAATCTTTTTCTAACCCAGTGTGATAAGAACAGATTTAGGCAAAAGGTTGTTGATTACATTTGTATCATCATCATTATGTCAGCCGAAAGACGTCCACTGCTGAACATAGGCCTCCCCCAAAGATTGCCACAATGACCGGTCCTGTGCCACCCGCATCCAGCGGACTCCTGCGAGCTTCACCAGGTCATCAGTCCACCTTGTGGGGGGCCTACCCACGCTGCGCCTTCCGGTACGTGGCCGCCACTCGAGAACCTTTGTGTGTAGAATTATAAATGTTGGATGTCATATCCCAAAGAAAAAAGTACCAAGATCACCAACATCCGAGGTGGGAGTATTAAGTAGTGTGACAACTGGGGAAGAATAAAAACCCAAACCAATAATATTAACTGGATGTTGATACGAATGTAATATAAAGGAGTAATTTGATATCTTTTCTCCCTGTTTTATAAATAGAGTTGATGGCCAAGTGGTTTCGAACGTTTGACTTTCAATCGTAGGTTGTGAGTTCGAATCCTAACTACCTATTTCGTGCGCTAATAGAAAACGAAAGAAATGTAGGTACACAAATATGGCTGACTTTCAATAGCTAGCTTTAATAGGTATGACGACTGGCAAGTCACATAAACATTTATTTTGGAACTATCAAAACTATCGCCGCTATGAAGTTTATATAAAATACCTACACAAAAGTGACGTCACGTTTGTATACTGCCAAATGACCTTCTCATTTAAGCTCTATCCAATTTATTAAATAGAAGTTCTGTGCAAAAAATACTGCAATCTATACTTTAGTAACAATGTCTTCGTGTATTTTAGTAATAATTATTTCGTACATAATATGAAAAGTCAAAGTCAAATGATTCTTTATTCAAATTGGGATAGTAACAAACTCTTTTGAATGGTCTAAGTTGCACATAAAATTAAAACTACTTCCGGTTCTAACCCTACACCGCTGACCCGAAAAGAACCGGTAAGAAACTTAGCGGGACTTGTCAAAAACAAGTCATTATGCCTATTATCTTTAAGACATATCCTGAAACACGTTCAAATATTTATTTTTTAATACTGATAAACTAACTAATTTTAACTAAAAAATCGGTCCACGCGTCTTCGAGTAATCGGGGAACATACATAAAAAAAAAAGATTTCGACGAATTGTAAACCTCCTCCTTTTTGAAGTCGGTTAAAAATAGGGGTTTATGTTAAGTTGGTGATAAAACCAAGATTGTGTTTTGAATGTGCGTGATTATGAAATTTATGAAATAATGTCAGGTTTGTTTACATTTTTTCTTTATCCAACTGTCGCGAACGTACAAAAATAACAGTAGCACTAACATGTACCAAATAACAGTGGATATGCAAATGTACGGAATTCGCGTCAAAGTGCTGACGAAGGATCGGCCTTTGATGTTTTGATTGGAACTGAAGTCGGCAACTATCTTGATTGTCACCAGATTTACATACAGAGTAAAATCGGCGGCTGGGATATCAGAGAATATGGGATAGGCTAACATGTTGATTGGGACTTTCACTTTTAGGGAAACCCAATTTGTTGAATGAAAAATCTTAATTGCAGTCATGAAAGTTCACTTATCATTTATAGATTTTTAGTTTTAGTTTTACAGTATTTATTATTGCTTTGCTAATAAAATGTAATTGAAATAAAATAAAAACCATAGTCACAATCAGCCGCGTCAGGTGAGGCGGACCGAAAGTCTCCGAGTGTACCCAAACTTAGAAAAAACCTACGATTGGCATGGCCGACTTGTCGACCGATTAGTCGGCAGTTTGAAAGCCGATTAGTCAGCTAGTTGGCTAGTCGGATCGATCTACAATGGCTAGTCGGCCTAACCCCCAGTCGGCCCATCACTACTATCCGGGCTATTTTGCCGCTGAGAAAACTTGTTAAGGCGAATGCTTCCAGCCACGGCTTTTAAATTTCCTATGTGCGGCCTATTTCTCGTGCTTACATTTTTTATCTATCGCCTTTTTCTACTGACAAGCTGGTTGGCCACAACTACGTTAAGATAGATACGATAAGATAGATACGTTAAGGTAAATTGCTAGTAACTGGCCACCTTATAATAAAATAACGGGTGTCATTTAATGGATCTGCAGAATATTCCTCTTTTGGTAAGCAAAAAATATATATTTGGTCAGCAAAATTGGACAATTGGTTAGCACTTGAAGGTCAGAAAGAATTTTCAGCTAGTTCGCAATTAATCTAATACTGAGCTGCTCAAAAATTATTTGGTTGGCACTTTGATTACTTGAGCGGCAGTAAGGTCTCCGTCATAAATCAGATTTTCTTAAGCAACGTGTGGGAATTAATTCAGTTTGGATTACAATTGAACTGATCCGCTAACATTGGTTCGCAAAAAAATCAGTTGATCAGCAAATTTACCTTTTACCAGCCTAACTCACCTACCCTTTCCTGATCGGCAAATTTATTTAAACATTTTTTTTATGTGCTTTTTTACTGTCCTTCAAAAAACTTACTGCCCATTTATATTTTTTTTTCATTTTCCATTTTTCCGTCCAATTTTCCATCTTCAGTATTTACCTTCAGATTTTACAGCAGTTTCAACTTGTTCACAGTTACCTATCAAACTTTTGAAATAGACTCCAGTCCAGAACTAACTTTGATTTTTTCGCACTAACTGGTTGTACATCCTTGTCACTGTTGCACTCCGAATCCGATTCATAATAGGGATTAGGGAATTAGTCGTACACTGTGTTCGTCGTTTTTATCAGTAATATCTTCCATCTTACGCCAATACCACTGTAATGGTACCAAAACAAAATAAAAATCACTAACAAGCACGTAACGTTAACAACAATAATCTATGAATGAAATGCACGCACACTATTGACTGCTCGTGGGACGTTGACTAATTTTACTCCGGTTACAAGTTTGCCGAATTTTCAAATCAAACTCCACCAACTTTATTATAATTTAGATTACCATTGCTTTAATAAGCATACCTTTTAATTAAACTACTCACAGCCATGTTTTGTCTGCCCACCAATTTTTAAATGTTGCAGACCAAGTCATCATTTCGCAGCTCAACAATTTATTAAGCAGATAAATTATAACAACAGCAGATCGATGTTGGTTTATAATGTTGTTCGTTTGTGATTTTTTTACTGAAGAAGAATTGTAGATCTATTTTTATTTATTGCCAGCAGAATTTTGTCTGCTGACCAAATGATTTAATGGCTATTTTTTTTACGAATCAGTTTTAAAATCGGCTGATCATTTAATTACTTCCCTAAAATAACTCTCGGTACTTATAATTAGAATTCATTTTAGAAGAGCGAAAGTGATTGGCATTGCAATGACACATCGTTTTAAAAAGAATTCTAAGTATAAGCACATAGAGTTCATTTTATGTAAGGTGTCCAGTTACTGGAGAGTGGCCAGTTACTAGCAATTTAACCTACGCGTTTTTTTTATTTTAAAACAATGTAGCGACAGATTATAAATTTTATTTTTTAAAAACCAACAAATCAACATAGTAACGCGAGAATGTTCAATCTACTTGATTTTTTAATGATAAATCCTTTGATACAAAAGTTTTTAATTAGAATGAAAGATCCGCGTGGGTTGAATCATTTTCGCATAACTACGTCGATGTGTTACATTTCGCCATGAATAATACTATAAGTACCTACTGATACTACTATAAGTACTACTACTACTATATTTCCTATTATATCTACTCTAACACAAACTTACATCCATATCTCGCAAAGGACAAATCATACACTCAAACCCAAAACACCTTATCTACCTTATTAGTCCACAGCAATTTGACCCATACTACTTTACGAATAAAGGTGCAAATCGGATGCAAGTGTACGGATAGGAAATGTCCACATTGCTTTGTTACAAGGATCAAGGGACTGTATCGGTGTCTGCTTCGTTCTGGCTGATTTCATATTCAATGAGTACGGGAATCGGTACAGGGTGATAGGAGGAGCGAGTAGCGTTTCTCGATTTCGTTAGTTGGATATGTTTTTGTAGTAAATATGGCTTGGATTATTGTTGGACAGATAAAAGATGTTTATGCTTAACAAAATGCAAAATAAACATAATATATGAGGCCATATGGTGACAGCAGAAAGAATACATATTTGTCACTACTCCAGCTTTTTTCGTGGGTGCCGTAAAAATCGGCTAAGGTATTGAAGTTCCACTGACCATTTATTTGTTGAAGGTTGATGATGAGCAGCAGCATCATTATAGTGAACACAATACTGTGATTGCCAATACTCTTGCCCAGCTTGAAGATTATATGTATTTACCTCTTAATGCGTTCATACGCATACTAAACATTATCACAGTATAGTTACACGATACGCGCTTACATACTAGACACATATGTCTATCTATACAAATATATATAGGGACACCGTGCTTTTATTATTTACGTTTTTCAAAGGCTCCTTGGTACGTAGCTTATGAAAAAAAATATTTTTCATACATAGTAAATGAAATGGTACGTCTGCTAACCGTAAGGATAACATAAAACTTAATTTCAAGATGCTGGCTTGCTGGCACATGTAAAAACTTTTCAAGTCATGGTACAGTCGAAGACAAAATAAGGGGTACCTATACAAAAACGTTCAAAAGTATGTCCCAGTGCACTCTAATTCTGTGTAATAAGAACGTCGTAACAAATTTATGAACGGATTCTTTCGATACTTATTTTTGCACTTGACTGTACGGCTACTGATTGAGAATTTGATGGCTGTGACCAGTGAACTTGACCAGTAAGTAGGTACTTATAAAACGCTCCTCCTATCAGCACAGTCGCAACATTACTTAGGGTTGGTTGCTGGAATCGAAGGGTTCCGATAAGCAACACTTTGATCTTCCGTGACCCGATCTATCCATAATACCAGTGTGGGTACATACAACTTTGCTACGCAATTGGGAACTTGTGTTAAGAACACAAGAGCCAAAATTGCCTGAAGCAATGACAGTACAATTTCCATACCTCTCAAACCTTTGGTGAATAGAATCTTTGAATACTTTGAAGAAATAAAAAATGTCATGTTGGTATTGGTAATTATGGTACCAAAAGAGCCCTTGCATACCTGGAACTCAAAGGATTTAAAATGATATGAGAAAACTACTCCATATAAGCACATACATACAGTAAATACAGAACAATATAAGACAAAAAAAAACTAAAACTGATTTACATTTATTTTTGCTGACCTGAGATTTGTTTTTCTCAATAGTTCTTTTTAGTCATGATGTGAGTACTTACTTATCACTCGATCACTATATGATTTCATTTGTTCCTTTCTATGATATAACAAAGAAACCACTGATTTAGGTACTCATAAACATTCTCTGGGGGAGGCCTATGTCCAGCAGTGGACGTCAATTGGCTGATGATGATGATGATTCATGTTGTTAATCGACTTCAAAAAGTTGCTCTCAATTTTACCGTTATTTTTGTGTGTTACTCCAATAATCGTGAACCGTTTTTCGTATCACACGTGGGAATTTATCATCTTTAAATAAAACAGAATAGAATAACATTTCTTCTTGACACACTAATTTACAGTGAAATTATATAGGGGTACAGTAAAAAAACTTACCTTCGCAACGTGCAAGGACGTCATTACACTCATGGAGAATTCTTCCCGGAGAAATCCTTCCGAATAATGAAGCAGCCTTTGTTAGTTTTCGCTCGACTTATCTACCTATTCACAGTACGATTGTCACACCAAAGTTACATAGCTCAAACCATCCAGGTCTGTCTGTGAAAACAATTGCTAGCTCAATCTCCAACATTAATTGAGCATGCACATGAGCTCAGCTCCTAATGCTCTCCCTTCGACAAGGTCCTATCTCCATTGATATATTATAGCACTTATTACTTTTCAAAATGTAGCACCTTTTTCTAGAACAGCGAATGTCCGGTAATGAAATAATTTGAAAGGAAACCCTGTTCCTGTCTTCATAGAGTTGGAATTCGCTGGGAAGTTGTTTAAGCGAGTAGTCCTTCAGGATAGTATTGGAATCAAACTTTTGTTAAAAAGGTCTTATTTTCATTATTGACTTCATATCTAAAGAGTGTCTTATAGCTTGAAAGTTAAGGTACAATTTTGAAAAGGTTATAAGTATATTAGTCGTTTCGAATATGGAGAAAGTCGTAGGAATCAAACAGACGGAGCAGGCTTTGACACAGACAATGAATGTTTTGATTCCGCTCGCTTGAGTCTGCAATTAGTGATATATATTCTACATTTGCATTCTAATTTACATAGCTTATTATTATAATAGTAACTAGTTTCATACGAAACATGATTATTATAATTTAACTCGGAATTTGTCACTGATTTAGGTACTACGTAAGGCATGTTAAAGGCCTGAAGGATTTATAAGTTTGATTTAGATTTAGTCAGTCATATTTTTAATTTGTCATTAATTGTAGTAAAGGAGACATTTTGTGTAAAGGAGACTTTCCTTTGTTTTTAAAAACAATAAATTTTGCATTTAAAGATTCATGAAAAATCGCTTGCTTCAGTCGGGACTCGAACCGGTCAAATGAGACAAAAAATAACTAGCCGTATTTTATGATGCGTTTTCAAGGCCTTCCGTTATTCTGATTGTAGTTATTATTTAGAGAAATATTAACCTGATCAGTATTCCTTTCAATCTGCATCATAAAATACGGTCCCAAAAATGCTTATTATAGCCAGTGAGGAAAAAATACTACTATTTTATTAGTTATTGGCCGTGTGGTGACGGCAGTAAGAATACATTTGTCACCACCCCAACTCCTCCTGCGGGTGTCGTAAAAGTCGACTAAGGGATTGAAGTGTCACTGACCACTATTTGATAAAAGATTGATGATGGGCAGCAGCGTCATCATAGTGGACACATTACTGCGATCGCCAATCCGCTTGCCCAGCGTGGCGATTATGGGCATTTACCTCCTAATGCGTCTATACGCATATTTAATAGGAGAGGCCTACGTCCAGCAGTGGACTATCATAGGCTGATGATGATGATGATGATTAGTTATTGTGGTCATCCGATCTTACATTATAATATAAACCGTAAGTTCACGCGTTTTTTAAGTCCAATTTGTCGTCAGAATGTAATACCTGATGTAATGAGACTAATGAGTGAAAATTATTAAAATTCATCAATTAAAACTTATCTGCATCACGACTTTAGCTCAGTAACGTACTTTTTGTAAGTGCTTACATATTATTAAAAAAAACCTCTCTGTGTAATTCTTTCTAAAAGGTACAGAATAGAATAGAATAGAATTCATTTATTTGGTGCAAAAGGTAAACTTAAATTAAAATACATCTTAAACTAAAAACAACACCAAAATGGATGCCAGTCAGCATATGCCGCTAACTAAAGTTTTAGCCATAGAAAAACATTTCAGGGCAACCAGAATACATGATAAGTACAAGTACTATCGACAAAATTGAATCCTGACCCACTTGAAAGAGCTTGAAAGAAAAGAAAGAGCTTTTCATAGTAACATTGAAAGTCAAATTGTACGTCAGATGCAGCAATTTTATTTTCAAAGTTACTATGACAAGCTCCTATTGTGGGTCAGGATTCAATTTTGTCGATAGTACAAGATAAGTGTGTATGTGTGTGAAATAAAGGGAATGGATTTAAATAAAACAATTATAATATACTTATTTAAAATTTATTACTTAATTTATTTACATTTCCTATTGAAGTCAAGTTATATTAGCATTGCGATACAGCAACGAAATGCCGCCACTACTCTTATTTCAGTCAGTAATTTTCTACAAAATTTAAGTTACTCAACTGGATGCTTAGCCAAGTTGCCCATCGCTAACGCTTAGTAGCGTATCGTAGTTTTCCCTGTGTGTCACTCCTTCATATTAGTGCGACAAAGACAGTTAGCTGCCTTTGGTTTACGATTGACGAATAAGCGTTAGCGATTGGTAACTTGTCTAAGCACCTTAGTGGCACCAACGCTGGACATCTTCAGCTGACAGTCACCAGTGATGAACGTTTTTACATGATGGATTTCACAGTCAACAATAGTTATTTATTATACAAGGGGGCAAAGTTGTTGTTTAACTGTCATGCCAATATTGAGACCTGAGCTAGCGAAAGATTCCAAAACACTGCAATCTTGAGCATTGAGAAAGTCTCAAGGCACGAGAGTTGAACAAACTTTGCCACCAAGTGTAATACAACTTTTTTCCCCTCACTATCGCGAGGAAATATGATTAGGTAGTTGATTGCAAATCTTATCCAAATGTAAACCAACTTTAAAAAAAAAACATTGAAAACTCAGTCGAAACGTATCGTACAGTAAAGTTACTCCTAATACTTAAATATAGCCAATGGCTTACAAAGTCAGCAATTAATGTTGACCAATTTAACATGTGAGCTCCGATTGCGCATATTTACTACGGTCTTACAGATCCACTTAACTACATTAGGCAGTCAGTCACTTCTACAGGCCGTAGGAATTAGAGCAAAGTCAAATTACTTTGCCTCACATGTGAATAAGATGCATTTTACGCGCTCATATTAAAGGATATAAAATATTTTAAAATAAAAATAAAACCGCCTTCAAAAATTTGCCAGAACTAAAAAGTTAAAAATAATTTTATTTCCTACTTCTTAGGATTTCCTACCCAAACCTTTAAACCTTTTACCCTATTCATTGAAATAAAATATTACGTCTAGGTATCCTACAGATTTCTTAGAAGTCGGTGCCAAGCCAAATACGTTCATATATATATATATATTATATATATATTAGATAGAGCTTTGTAACTTACTGTCACTCCGATTATGCTTTTATCAACAGAATGGTCTGCCTCAGTCATTTTCATGAAAGCATAACCGGAGTGACAGTAAGTTACCAAGCTCTACCAAATACATAATACTCGCGAAGTGAACATATTTGGCTTGGCACCGACTTCTAAGAAATCTGTAGGATACCTAGCCATAATATTTTATTTCAATGAATAGGGTAAAAGGTTTAAAGGTTTGGGTAGGAAATCCTAAGAAGTAGGAAATAAAATTATTTTTATAATTTTAGTTCTGGCGAATTTTTGAAGGCGGTTTTATTTTTATTTTAAAATATTTTATTTTTTGCTTTTTAGTAGTGTAATTTATATAAAATCGTTATTTAGTATGCTCTAAATACTTGTAATTAGAATGTACTGCACTGTAGTAGGCCAGAAAACCTGAACTGGCTAACTTATATGAATGTACAACAAACCGTCTGTGCGATATTCAAAGAATTATCCCATTATCAAGGAGTTATACAGTGTATCATCAGCAGGTAAAGGTATGAATAATTTCAAAGATTATAGGTAACAGCCTTAGCATGCCTATTTAAAGAATCACTAACCGCTAACCAACATGTCATAATTACTAAGCAAACACTTGAATAGATCTCGAAAATGTATGACAATTGTTATATTCAAAGAATTATCCTCTAACTCCTAATCGTTAAGGAAATATACCTTTCATCATCAGCTCACCAACAGGAGACTATGACCACCTAAAGGTAAATACTCGAATAGCTTCCAAAATACGTGTAATATGATACATTTAAGAAATTATCCCCCAACTCTTAATCCCTAAGGAGTTGTACCTTCCATCATCAGCTCACCAACATGAAAGGATGACCACCTAAAGGCAAATACTCGAATAGCTCCCAAAATACACGAAATATGTTATATTTAAAGAACTATCCCCCAACTCCTAATTACTAAGGAGTTGTACCTTCCATCATCAGATCACCAACTTAAGACGTTCATGACTAGACGCAAATACTTCATTAGTCTTCGAAAATAAATGAAAAATGTCATGTGTGCCTACAACATTTGAAGAGTTCCCTCGATTTCTCCAGGATCCCATCATCAGATCTGGATTCGGTGACAATGGGACTAAGTAGAAGGTATACCCTTTCAAACAAAAAAGGAATTTTTTAAATCGGTCCACGCGTCTTCGAGTAATCGGGGAACATACATAAAAAAAAAAAGATTTCGACGAATTGTAAACCTCCTCCTGTTTGAAGTCGGTTAAAAAGAGCGCTTTACGAGCTAGTGAGCGGAAAAAAATTTTGTTTACCACGTTTCATCTTTATTACCACTGAATAGAGTCGAAAGTTGTAAACCACTTTTTTTGTTGACTATACAAATAAACTAAACTTATATAATTTGGTCGCAAAATAGGAAACTTAAGCAGCCAAATAACCACGGGTTCAATTTTAAACAATCCAATCAGAATCGTTCACATTTGATAAATTTACTTACCAGTATTCTTAGCACATGATTGATAAGTCAGAATGTCGCCGCGAGATAGATTTTCCATCTTTTACAAACTATATGAATAAAAAAGGGATGAATAGTCTATCTCGCGGCGACATATTGTCGCACTAATCCTGTGCTAAGCCTAAAGTAGTAGTATTAATTTTCGCAATACTAATAGCAGAATATATATTATACTTACTTCAAATTCAATGTTGTCATCTATTGGTATTTGATGCAAATAAAGAAAATTTGAATTTGTGGTCAATACGTTAATGCGTAAGAAAGTGACAAGACCATCACAGACCTTAAAATATTGTAAAAAGAACGTTTAAATAAATATTTTAATTTTAATTTTAAAAGACTTACTACAAAAGTTATAAATAAAAACTACATAGGTAAAACAAGCTCTTTTACAAAATTGCACCTACCTTTCCTACTGAATTGGCTTATAAGAAGTCTTTTGGGGCATTTGAATTGTGCGACTAGGGTATACAGGGTGTGGCCTGTAACAGGAGCAAAAAATCAAATGGAAGACTCCTCTGACTGCCTCTAGTTATTCGCAAAAGGTCCCAGTGTTTTAAAGTTATCCATTAAGGAGAAACAGTATGTTAAAGTTACGACCTATGAGTGATGTATCTAGGTATCACAACATTGTACCTTATTAATGATTAAACATATTGGTAGTTCAGTGGACATAAAACTAAATGAGCTAAAAAGTTTTTTTGAACTCATGGTTTTTTAATTTTTTTTTTTGTGTTACACCGATTGAACTTTTTTGGTATAAGTCGACTGCAGTAAAACTACATAAAAAAAAGGAAAAGAATGTTTTTTTTTTTCAAAATTTTTTTTTTTTTTTAATTTTAACTATTAAATTATGACTATTTATTGGGTTATTAGTGTACCGTTTCATTTTTTGCTCCTATTACAGGCCCCACCCTGTATAAGGCTCGAAATGAGCGTTTTTCACAGACTATTCTAGATTCTTGAACAAATAGATCTTAACACGTTCGACACCGGTGACACAACGTCTGTGATCAAAAAATTCTGACTTATTCCAGGAACACATACGTGATCATAAATAACCGTATTCCTGTGCCATTTGCACTTATCTAGTTCTTACTCCAACATAGAAGTACGAACATTTTTGACACAAGTGTTATGTCGCCGGTATAGGAGTAAAATATTTTCTGACACACATGCGTGTCACTGGCATAGGAGTTGTAATAAGAAAATTTGATCGGTATAGAACTTTTTTTGTGATTAAGGTAGACAACTGAGCTCTCAGCCCACCTGATGGAAAGCAGGAACTGAGGCCCATGGACACAGTGACCAAGAAATCGGCTATGCGCTGCCTACCCTAAGGACTTAGATGGATTGCCTCTAAAGCTTCTTGCGCTTAGTGAAACGGGGCGAACGTGTTAATGCCCGATTTCTGCGAGCGGAGCGGAGTCATTAATGGGTCCGTTTAACTTTCACTGCTGCTGTGACTCGCAGCCGTCAACTGAATACTAGTCCTTAGCGAGCGATGAACATGAAACGGACCCATTAAAGAGTCCGTTCCGCTCTCAATGAAAAGTGGGCATAATAATCTAAACAAACATCATAACCCCAACTTCTTCGGTAGACTGGTCCAGTTCTGTCGTGGCCGCGTCACCTGCGGGAAATTCAATTTGTACACCTTTTTGCTTTCACCCTGTTTAAAAAGTGTATAAAGTGTAGCAGACATTGACGGGTTATTCGGAAATTTTTTATAATAAATAGTTATTTAGTGGAAGCGTGGAGGGAATTACTGATTTTTTAATGTTTTTAGACCAACTATATGCTTAGCACGTCATTGGTGTGTATTAAATCCAAAAAGAAAATTATATTTCTGATTTTTATGTCAGTAATTATTTTTATACTGTTTCAAAACGGGATTTACTAGATAAGTTAAGAAGGTAAAACATTTATTATATCTATTTATATGTTTTATATTGATTAGGTTGACTATTTGACGATGATTCAAATAAACATAAAAAATAGAAAACAAAAGTCTGCTTTGTTACATACAAATCCTATGTTTAAAAGTTTATAAGCAATAACTAAAATAAAAAGTTAAGAGACAGTCATTTTATTTTTTGGGATTCAATTAAATATGAAATACGTCGAAGGCGTTGAGCATGAGCACCCCTTTATAGTTGAAATAAAACCACGATAGGTACTTTATTATTTTGCTATGTCTATTATTTTATCAACATAATAGGTATAACAAAATAAGGGTGTGCCCCGTGGGAAAAAAAAAGTTTTTGGGCCCCCTAGACGATATATTGTGGCACGAATCATGATTTAAGAAGTAAAATTTGAAATTCGAAGGAGGTTTTATTCTTGTCTCGCCAGAATAACCCCGAACTAGGCCGTTGTACGAGAAGCGGTCTAATAAATGTCAAGAATGTTCAAATGCCGCCGCGAATTACTCTGGGACATTACGTTATATTCCATTGTTCCGTCTCAATATCCTATAAGTTTAACGTGAATTAGGACGATATCGAGTTTCTTAAAAAAAATGTGGTAAATACGAGTAGATATAGTCCATTTCAAATACTAAGGCCCGATGCCACTCGAAACTTTTGTCATTCAATTGGTCCAGTGCAAATTGGC
This sequence comes from Thaumatotibia leucotreta, assembly GCA_025490895.1. Taxonomy (NCBI): domain Eukaryota; kingdom Metazoa; phylum Arthropoda; class Insecta; order Lepidoptera; family Tortricidae; genus Thaumatotibia; species Thaumatotibia leucotreta. The sequence continues at coordinate 25,425 of JALPQI010013194.1, forward strand.
ACGTGTCGTACACCGACGTATGCAAAAAATATCACGCCACAAAAGGGTCTGGCCAGGTATCTTTTGCTATCACTGATCCTATTGTTGACGCCTAATGACTTTGTCATTTGGAAACGGGTCTTCGCATTTGAAATGGACTTTACTGATAATGACCCACAGAGACTCACTGCGTTTTACAACTAAACAGGGGGGTTATCATAAGGGACAAGGCTTTACGAGTCGTAAATCTCTGCCCCTTTCCCTGAACCTACACACGCGTTACATTGATCGTTCGGAGGAAATAAAATTACTTGTACAGTTAATTTATATATCTGTCAACTCTTGATACTTGAAAACGATTGGCAGTAATGCGTATTATTACCCATTGTCGTAAGAGCTTGGGTCATGGTAACACACTATATTATGTGAGCATTTTGGTAAAAACGTCCCACTTTGGCTTGTAACTTAATTGGCTTTTACTTGGGCCAATCAACTTTTCGATCGACATATTTTCTGTCTGCTGCGTTACTTTTCATGAACTTATAAATGTACCTACGTCAAATAATACTATACCTACACATATATTTACAATGAAAAACAGTTGGAACCTAAATATATCGATGTGAACATGTACAATTTATAAGCATTTTTTCTAGCAAACTTGATGAAATTGTCACCTACGTGACAAAATAGTGTCGATCGAAAGGTTGATTGACCCACTTATGAATGAATTGTATGTCAAAACATCTTCATGTCAGTAAAAAAAATTGGTTAAACTTACCCGTTGAGATACTAAACCTGGTGACCCCCTCTTTTCCTCCTGTTTCTACGAGTCGGCTCCTCCGCGGTCCCAATTCTGTCTGATACCAGTAAGCCGGTTTCCATTTTGGCAAACGAATGATAGGCAACAGCACCTGAGGAAGAAAATGGTGAATAATATACAAACCCCGGACGAAGGAAGCAAAAATGAACTTTTCACTAGTGCTTAATGAAATATCGACTATTCTATCGACATCCATATGAACGATTTTTTAATTTGAAATTTTTAGATTATGCTAATTATGTTTCCCTAGTAGTTCCACTTCTTTTCCAGATATCAAATAATATATAAGATTTTTAATATGAATTCACCAGTGTTTCAGTCAACACATTCTGATATTTTTTGCGAATAATTTCGCCTTGAGGATGCAAAAGTAATCTTAACAAGTGCACTTTGAAATTCTGAACGACATTCAAGCTGCTTTTTAGGCTTTAATTTCGGTTTTGTAACTGTCCTATGGTACTAGGTATTATTGACATATTATTGTTTATCAATTTTAGATCGCAATGCCTCTGATTACGTACGGTTGCATAAATTACCGTGGATCAATACATTTCTAATTCATAAAATATTGGTATGGATGTCGATAGAATAGTCGATATTTAACTAAGCACTAGTGACAAACGCATTTTTGCTCCCGTCATCCGGGGTTTGATAATATATCACACACACGTCCAGCCTACTCGTATATCAGTCCACTGCTGGACAAAGATCTCTCCTGTTTCATATGCGTACTGACGCAGTAAATTGGGTTGGTACACCAAACCAGCGAATGCTCATTCTATCCCCCACTCTAGGAAATTCATTCGTAACACAAAAATTTCTTTGATTTCAAAGAGTGGGGGATAGAATGAGCGTTCGCTCATTTGGTGTAAACCCACCTTTAGAAGGTAAATTGGTTAAACGCAAACCCATGTTCGGAGGAAAGAGTGACTCTACAGTTCAGCTGAAGACGCACTTTTTCTTTCCTGTGCTCGATACTTAACAGCCTGTGGACAGGTAGTAATGATTTTTATCATACAACGCAATGAAAAAGGTGTATAGGCTTAATAAAGATAAGGCTTTCATAAGAAAATCAAGCTTTATATGTCTTAACTTGTAGATTGTCCACCGGAAAGACTCTGAAAATGGGTTTGTGTTTGACCCAAATACCCATAATCGCCACGCTGGGCAAGCTGGTTGGCGATCGCAGTAGTGTGTCTACTGTGATGATGATGCTGCGCGTCATCAATCTTTGAAAAATAAATGACACTACAATCCCTTAGTCAACGCATACTACACCCACGGGAAGAGTTGAGGCGGTGACAAATGTATTCTCACTGTCGTCACCATACGGCCATAACACGGAATATTATACAAGGTGCCCACGAGTAAAGGGAAAAATTCTAACAGCATATTCCTCGGACTAAAAGAAGCAAAAAATGTTAAATGAGTTTTGGTGAAATCTGCAAAAAAAAATTGTTTTAGTTTTTTTTATGTTTTGAATGCCTTAATAAACAAAAAAAGGATTTAATTATTCAAACTATCGCAGAAGATGCACTTTAAAGTTTTTTTTTTACATTTGCTAGGTAATTGAAGATATTTTTGCTCATTTGATGTCTGTCAATTAAGTGTGACAAGACTAAGACAACATGGTGACAAAATCGTTTCCTAAAATGCGTTTATCATAGCGTAACGGTCTAAAACGATTTTATGAAAATCTCTTAAAATAGACTGAATCCTGAAAACTTCATAATATGACATTTTTAACTTCGAATTTGGTCAGAAATCCGCTGTTGATTTTTTTTCCCTTTCATCATGGGCACATTGCTGCGACCATATATAACATGGACGTCTAACGCCAGCTCAAAAATGCCTCCAAAATCAATTATTCAATTGTGCCAAGATGGGCAGGACATAGCGCTTTTCTTAACACCGCGCATATTTCGGCGCAACATCTTTGACAAATGGTTATAGAACATAGCCAATCAAAAGTTTTATGGGCCAATCTCAACTATTTTTAAATGGCGGTTTAAGTTTTTATAGGCTGACATTGAAATTCATTGGCGTGATGCATTAAAGAAGGGGTGACATTTGTCAACTAAAATTCTGGACCGTTTTTGAAAGGCAATTTACTATGGCGTGAGGCTTCCATGTTTTATTTGTTCGTAGGCACATTGTATAAGCGTCAATTATGTTACGAAAGTTATTCATACAAACTATGTGGTATCCTCTGCCTAACAACCTTCAGCAGTAGCAGAGCTGAAATTTCTGTCTTTTTTATTTTCTTTTCAATAAAGCATGCCACAAATAAGCAAAAGGTCCACGGTCCAGAAGTGTCACAAGCGCGTAGCTATGTAGCTTACCTGTGTGCGTTTGGGCCGATTGAAGTAATATATCATGGTTGGTTCAGTCGTCTCGTCTGACACGGTTGTACTGGGTTCGAGTTCGGGTGGGTCAGTATCAACTGAAAATAAATAAATAATCAACAAATTAAAAAACAACCTACTTCATCCAATTTCTCCAAGTTCCTATCATCTATTGTTTCCATCATTGGTTATGTATCATCAAATCGTACTTTCTTAATGCAAATTCTTGTAAATGAATGAAATTTACCAAAAGCGCCATACATGTACCTATAACATTTGAAGAGATCCCCCGATTTCTCCAAGATCCCATCATCAGACCCCAACTTGGTGCCAATGGGAGCATCTCGGGGTTATACACTTTTGATCACATTTTTTTTTAAATCGGTTCATGATTCTCGGAGATATCGGATAACATACATACAACAACAAAAAAATCTGTCGAATTGAGAACCTCGTCCTTTTTTTAAAGTCGGTTAAAAAGTTTTACACAAATCGTCGAAGTCTTAACTTCAAAAGAGTGTATTTATACATATATACATATAATTCGCGATCAATGAATACGGGTCAGGTGGTTATCATATAAACTAATGGAAACTTACTGATCTCAAATCTATATATATAAACGGCAATGTCCTGACTGACTGACTGACTGACTGACTGACTGACTGACTTAAATCAACGCACAGCCCAAACCGTTGATCCTAGAGAGTTCAATTCAAACTTAGCATGTCGTTTCTTTATAATGTCTAGAGGCGCACTAAGAACGGATTTTTGAAAATTCATCTCTTAAAGGGGTTAAATGGGGGGTTAAAGTTTGTATGGGGAAACAAGATTAGTTGAACTATTTTATTCGAAACTTCACAGGAATGTTTTCGATAATAAATAAGTAAACACATATTTCAGGTTTTTTGAAAATTCATTCCCTATGGGGGTTAAATGGAGGGTTAAAGTTTGCATGGGGAAATAAGATTAGTTGGGCTATTTTATTCGAAACTTCACAGGAATGTTTTTAATAATAAATAAGTAAACACATGTTTCAGGTTTTTTGAAAATTCATTCCCTATGGGGGTTAAATGGAGGGTTGAAGTTTGTATGGGGAAATAAGATTAGTTGGGCTATTTTATTCGAAACTTCACAGAAATGTTTTTAATAATAAATAAGTAAACACATGTTTCAGGTTTTTTGAAAATTCATTCCCTATGGGGGTTAAATGGAGGGTTAAAGTTTGTATGGGGAAATAAGATAAGTTTGGCTATTTTATTCGAAACTTCACGTGAATGTTTTTAACAATAAATAAGTAAACACGTGTTTCAGGTTTTTTGAAAATTCATTCCCTATGGGAGTTAAATGAAAGTTTAAAGTTTATAAGGAGGAACCAGATTCGTTGAGCTACCTATTTAATTCAAAACTTCATAGAAGTGTTCTTGCCACTGAAGATGTAGGTACTTATCTACATACCATGTTATATACGAGTATTTTACCTCGAGTACTGGTATTTTTAAAAATTTTACTCCTTAGGGGGTAAAAATGGGGTTGAAAGTTTGTATGAAAAAAAGTTTAATTTTAGATTAAGAAATTTCATATTTCGTAAACTAATTTAGAATAAAAATCTAAGAAAAGTAATCTCAGGATTTTTTAAAATTCACCTCTTAAAGGGTTGAAATGGGGCTCCAAAATTTGTATGGCGAAACAAAATTAGTTGACTATTTTATCCGAAACTTCGCAGGAGTATTCTGTAAATTAAATGAGAACATAAATAATTAACTAACTTAAATTCATTTATTTTTTTCGAAAAACTAACAAACAAAGGTTAATAATTTATGTTTACTTCTGGTTCTAGAAATTCTAAATTTAGCACGTAGGTTTCTTTAAGGGTGTAGGGATGGTTTAAAAAAATTAAGTCAAAATTCACACCCTAAGGGGTGCAATGATGGGGGTCCATAGTTTGTATCAGAAAACTTGATTATTTAAACTATTTTATACGAAACTTTACAGGGGTATTCCTAAACATAAAAGGATTAAGACGTGTTTTAGGTTTTTTGAGAATTCAACCTCTGAAAGGGGTGAAATGGTTAAACAGTAAAAAACATCATGGATATCGTTTCTATGGTTTATCGAGTCACTGTGGTGGGGTCCTGATTGACTGAATCATCACCGGTTTAAATGTTTTGGCTTGACTATTCTAGCATAAGAGAAAAGGACGTAGCCTGTTGCGGATTACATTATTGTTTTGTAGGAGGGTGAATATCTGAGCGTTTCAACCGCCTAATTTTGGTGGCATCATTTTTGCCGAAGTTCTAAACGTCTCAATGTTATACTTCGCAATTTGTATAAGGTACCGTGCCTCCTTAAAATGACAAAGTAGCACATTGTAACGAATAGAAACTTTGAAAAAATGGTTAGGTTAAAACTGCGACCATTGCGATCCCACGCAGAATGGAACGGTTATTAAAATAGGTTTGAGTTAGGTTACATCTGTGACCCCACACATAAGCGAACAGCTATCCAAGTAGGTAGGTTCAGGGTAAGTTTAGAACTGCGGAATAAAAATTACTAAATTTAAACCAAACTAAAATAAGAACCCATAAAGGAAAATCTCCATTATAATCTAAATACAAAATAACTCAAGTACCATTCAAAATTCACGTATTTAAATTTATCGGAAACTATTCCTTGACAGAATGACTTGTCGATGAAATGAAAATACTTGAACCGTTGTCTTTGAAACAACATTCGATTAAATATTTGTGACATTTAAGGCGAAACTAAAAAAAATATCACAAAATTAAAACTTATTTAGGCCACTTTTGAATCTCCTGAGAAAAAAAAACAAAAAAGCATTTATTGTTCGCAGGATTCCGTGTAACATGTATATAACTACATGCGGTCGAAATGGTAACCTCCTTCTTTTTTGAAGTCGGTTGAAAACATTTTTTTTTCATAGAAGTCCAAAATCTACGCGTGCGAAGCCGCGGGTAAAAGCTAGTGTTTTTATAAATAGTTGTAGTACAAATGGAATGGTTTTTGACATCAGGTTATATTGGAATTTCTCAGATTTTTTCACCCAATCCGAGAAACATGAAACTTTATCGTCAGAATGACTCCGCAGATACAAAAATAGCAAGTCATGACTGAAAAAGTAGTATTCCAATTTCCAATCATTACAGGTGTTTTTTTTTTTAAACGTTCTACACTTTTGACTCTGCAAACCACAATCTAACGACAAGCTCAATAGTTTTTTGGATTCAATGATAAATTCTGAAAAATGAGAATACAACCTAATTTAATAAAATATTCTATTTTTTTTAATATTCTATTTTTTTTAAATATTCTATTTTTTTAGTTACTGCAATATAAAAAAAAAGTAGCGTGTTTTCATTGGTTTCTATGAAAAATTCCACCTAATCAGTTTCCATTGAAAAGCGTCTTAACCCGTTGTTCTCTAATTACGTAACCTACGATATAAATATAAAAATAGTTTGTACATAAATAAATAATCTCCCCCTAAAGCTTCTTCTACCTAGCGTTATCCCGGCCTTTGCCAGGGTCCGCTTTCCTGCTACATTTCCTGCACTTCGCACGATCCTGGGCAGATGAATGAAAGTTTGGGGGAGATCCCACCAAACTATCTCTCTTAAATAGAACTTACTACCTTTTTCAGAAGGTTCACTTCCAACCCCGCTTTTGCGATCTGAAATAATAGATTCAGGGTTAAAAATATGAGAAGATGCTCGCCTGTTTACTAATTTTGTTTCACTAATTAAACGATCAAATTAGTAGATAGGAATAGAATGGAAACAAACTGCTACTATGGACATAGTAGCAGTTTGTACATATCACTAACTTTCGTAGCACAATTGAGGCGATCGTAATTTTAAATAATTTGTATTTTTTTTTCAAACGTCCCATTTGTGGTGACAAACATGTGTAATACTTTACATACCGTATTCGTGGATTCTCTTAGACCTGGGAGGTCTCTTTAGAAAGTTTTTGAAGGCAATCCAGGCGTTAGAAAACTGCATCTTGAACAGAAACAATTTATTGATAAATACTGACATAATCACCAAATAAAAAAGTCTTTAACCAACTTCTCCAAGATCCCATAATCAGAGCCCGGCTTGTTGCCAACGGGACCATTTCGGGCTAATACCGGTTTAATTAAAAAAAATCGGAAATCGGTTAATGATTCTCGGGGATATCGAGTTATTACTTTAGTACAGGTGGCTTATGATGGTCCCGTTTTATCCATTTATCGTGGTACGCGTCATTTTCGGAGTTGCAGACTTGTTAGAACATGACAGCAACGACGACAAACGATTAGACGCGGGACCATCATAAGCCTACAGAAATAGTAATAATAATAAAAAATACGCTACTGACATCACTTTTTCCCTGTTAGATAGATAGATAGTTATTTATTCATGAACAATTTACATCGTTTGCAGTGTGGTCCAAATTCTAGTCAATTACTCGTTGAACAGCATTTGTTCGACTCGTAATTTTCTCTGACAATGAAATCAACTACGTTGCCTTCTGAGTAAGTAAAAATTGCAATGAGAAATTGTTCATTTGTGCCGAGATGGGCAGGATATAGCGCTTTTCTTAATACCGCGCATATTTCGGCGCAACATATTTGACAAACATTTATAGAGTATATATAGCCAATCAAAACTTCGATGGACCAATCACAAGTAGTTTTAAATGGCGGTTTAAGTTTTTCGTCAGGCGTTCCTATTTATTTTTTGAAAGAATAGTACATTGTGCATCAAGGGAGGTAAGTACGGAATTACTAACGAGAGTGTTAGAAGCCCGACGCCATTAGGCGGAAGGCTTTTATGACTCGAGTTAGTATTCCGCTTACCGACCGTGATGCATACAATGTTTTTCATCACACTTGCCAACCAAAAAATAAGTTTTAAGACATAATATTATTAAATGACGTACTGACATTTCTATTACTCCCTAGGGAATTTCACTTTTCTATTACTCCCGCTACGCGCGCAAGCAATGGCGCGCTTAGACAGCAAGTGTGATGAAAATCATTTTATGCGTCGTCATATTTACTTATAGTCAATTGACGCATAAATAAAAAAATGTTGGCGCAACCGTAAATAGTAATACCTTTCATGAACGACATAAACGTCTCCTAACTTAGCAAGCCACTAAGTATTATTTGTCCCTTTCGGGCTTAATGTGTGTAAGATTGAAAGGGACAAAGAAGAATTAGCGTAAAGTTAGGAATTTATTGGTTTATGAATAAGGGGTTAATACTATAGTTGTCGATTTTGAAGAATGAACATTAAATTTGGCAGTTTAGTTATGAGAGATCGGAAAAATGTGCATGTTTCGCGGTAACTATGAAAACCTTTGTTAATAGTCATCTTAAAGCTTCGAAATCAAATTTCAAGAAAGAGCTGGCGCGTACCCCTCCCAACGCATCGCTCTTGTGGTACAGAGAGGTAACGTCGCCAGCGTTAATTTATGGGGTCCATGCCGCAAGCGGACCTGCTGGACGGCG